>JAANIC010006517.1:72159-114956 GCA_017607545.1 Acromyrmex charruanus
CAAAGGCTGTAAATAAAAAATAAAAAATGATACACAAAAATTCAATCTGAATTAAATCAAAAATATTGAGAATCAATATAGATTTTATACAGAGGGCTTTGATATTAATTGTAAAGAGTCATTTAACGATCATTTACATAAAAACTATCTGGTACAAGATTTCCACAACACGTTTAAATATTATTTATTATTTGCTCCCGTTGTTTTCGAAATTCTTTTAACAATAAATGTTATGATAAGTTAGCGATTGAAAATAATTTAATAGATTGAATATAATATAATAGAATATAATAGATTAAAATGTCCCAGGTGCATGTATATAATTATATGTAACACTTACAATAAGTTGCTGTCGCATATCTACTTACAATTATGATTTAGCTAAAATTGATTTTTTTTCATATTAAAATAAAATATGTTTTAATACTTGATATTTTACAAATTTTTAGTATAAAAATATTCACGCACACACATATACATACACACGGGCACTCTGCATATATTACAGATAGCTTTTTATTTTATGTATATGTATAAAAGTTCATTCAGACATATTAAAATAATATATAATTTATACATTTATTGAAATTAATTTATTTATTTTTGCATAATAATAAAAAGAACATCCATATGACAATAACTAAATAAATGGTAAATATATTATCAACCTCACCGATTTTAATAACCTTAACATATGTTGTCAAGGTCATGACCCTGAATAACTCTGGACAGATTTTAATTTAATTAAGCTCGTTATTCATTAAAAAGTTATTTGTTATTAACAAAAAAAGTTTAAAAAATGATATCTCTTTTCTACTGAAACTCACTTCGTGTGGAAAGGACTTTGTTTCGCGTAAGTATTCGTGCGCCTCTAAACAGAGAAGGAGGAAGGGTATATCTCGCTTCGAGTAAAAAATTAAACGTTCCTAAAAAGGGAGAGGTATAGAATATTATTTAATATTGTACACGTATAGCAGAAATGTAAAAAGTTAAACATTCCTAAAAAGAGAGAGGTATAGAATATTATTTAATATTGTACACGTATAGCAGAAATGTAACGTTATTTCTTAAACTTTTTATTAATAATTTTTTAACGAATACTGAGTCATGGCTAAAATCTGTCGGAGATCAAGATTATATGTCAAAATCATTGAAATCGGTGAGGTTGTCGGTAATATGCAGTTTAACCGAATAAACTTACTAGGCAAACCTGTCAACATGTATGAAAACGTGATTCGTATCAGCATGTTCCGTGCTACTAAATTTAAAGGATTTGTTCAATACGCCGTATAGACTATTGGCGACCTGTAATTCTATTTTATATTTATTTACTGTATTAACATTTATTATACTGTATTAATATTTAATATTAATATTTACTGTATTTATTAAGTAAAATGTATTTTATACAGTGTATTCTATTAAAAAATTATTCTACAAAAGTGTATTCTATAAAAATTATTATTAGAAAATAACCCAGACAAAAATTCACCACAGGCACCGAAGACTCACACGACAGATAATGAAAAATATATAATAAGAGTAGAAAATTTGAATTTACGATAAATAAGTAAATTAAATTTCCACGTAATTTCTATCGTTTATCGTCGATAAAAGAGATAAAAAATTTTATGATATATAGAAAAGAGTAAAATAAGAGAAAGAGAAAAAGTGAGATAAAGAGTTGTTTTATGACTTCTCTCATTTTATTTATATAGAAAGATTTTAGAAAAAAAAGATTTTGTGGCTGCGACTATAATAAATATTAAAATAGGTTGCGTCATATTTGTTACTCGATTCAACAAATGATTGTTTATTTATTAATTTGAATGTGTTTTTCATTTTCATTCGCGAATAGCGAAAATTAAAAAAAAAGTTTTTCATTTATAATTTTACATTACTCACTTAGCACTATTCCGTTTATATCAAAATAATTATAATCCTACATTAAAAAGAATTAAATGTATTCCGTTGAAAAGTGTTATTGTTACTGAATATTATTTGAATATTAAAATAATATTTGACAAAATTGATTTCTAAAATAATTATATAAATTTTATTTTCTTTTTCCTTATTGTTACTTTTCAGTTTAATGTTACATTATATTTTAGATTATATTTTAACAAATACAATATTGATTGTTATCCAATCGATTAATAAAACGTTTTTAATAATTTTTGATGTACGCAAACTAAATAAGTAGTTATATGTACAAACCAATAATGTACAAAGATCAAAACAGCGTATTTCAAAGAAGATATAAATCAAGAAAAAAAGTTCAAAACCACAGTCAAATTACAAATATAGCTTTGAAAACAAAATTCCTTGCTCTTGTTCTTATAAACAGTTAAATTTGCGAATACCGTTTCCTTTTCCTTCAAATCATTCAAAATTTCTTTTCGCAGAGATAATTTCAGAATAATATTTGACAAAATTTTCAATTTAATAAGTTAAAGGAACAGCGCATTGATTAGGATAAATATTAATCGATCCGCTTAAATATGATTAAAAAAATAATCAAATATTATTCTTTAATAAGAATTATTATAAAAAAGGAATCCTTTGTAGAGATCACTTTATGGATCAACAACAATAAAGAATAATTTTTCGATCGAACCTGATGTAGTCTAATCATCCTCTGGTCCTCACAGTTAGAAATTCTCTTCGATAAGAATATAGAACAGTCAAAATTATAGCAAAGAACTATTGAGTTTTCAGTTAAAACCACAATATGTTACCACAATATGTTATTTTATTTACATATGCACTAACACAAATTTGAGGACTAATATGAATTTGAATATCTAAAAGAATGATAAGTGAGCTCGACATTGTAAGTTCCAAAATGAAATAGCTGCTTATTTCTGGGTCTTGTCGATGGGAAATATTATCTTCCCTCTCTCGTCCATCTATCCAATCACAACTGTCGTTCGTTAATAATTTGGCAAATGCTGTTTTCCTTTCCACCTCCTCTTCACTCTCTCATCTTTTCTTTTTTGAGCGACATGGTTATTAAATATTTTGCTAAAAAATTGCTTACTATTGATACATTTGCTGCATAAACAAATTCAATATTTTGATTAAAATAATATTTCGTTGTTTCGATAAATATTCTAAATTAATATATAAACTCATCAACTGATCCTTTCAAGGGTTTAAATATGTATAAATAAATACTATTCATTCTCATTGATTTTCTAGCTCTGCTCTATTTTTCATTCTCATTGATTTTCTAGATCTTTTTAGCTCTATAACAAATCTTTAGGTTTATCAAATGAAAAAAGTTTTACATTATTTTTTTTATAAATAAATAAAAAAATATAAAATGTAAGAAGAAATTAAAATTAATTATTTACTTTAAAAAGTGTCAATCTCTTACTAGAGTTATTTTTACACTTTTCTTTTGAAGATCTTTGTTTCTCTTTTAAACCTTACAAATAAATATTAATGTTCACTTTATGTTTTAATATGTCTCTTCCTGTCTCTCAAGAATGTTTGATAAGGTTGCTGAAATTGCACCACTTTTTACTTAAAGAATTATAACTTAGAAATTATGAAGAATATTAATTAATATGTTAAGGCTTTTTTTAAACGAGCAGTTACAGTTAACTCATAAAATAAAATTTGTTTTTTAACTACATACATACAATGCTATAAAATTTCAAACGTTCGACTTGCAAAATCTTCCTTAGTGATAATAAATAATAATATTTTTATATAACCCCTTACAAAGTCAACAAACTTACATATAATACATAATAAAAATTATCGCTCTAAACTAATCTTACATATTTATGCTGCGTTAAAATATTACGGATCGAAATAAGTATCTAATCAAAAGTTCAAAAGTCTAAATTATAAAAGTGTGTTTTACTAATTCTTCGGCTTATTGTTATTGAGAATTCAGTTCAGTCAACGATTTCATAAAAAATACAGTTCGATCGAGGATTTCTTTAACGACTATCCTATTATATTCTGTATAACTCAATTTATAATTAAATGATTAATATAATTAATTAAATAATGATAAGAAGTTATATTCACACTTACTTAATTTATATAGAATAGTCTATTAAATCAAAATCGAAAACTGTGTCATCGTGTATAATAAATCAGCTATTGATTGTCAGACGTTTTAGAATGGACTGATATTATAAGTCAAAAAATATATATCGATAAGTCATGACATAAACAAGTATGTTCAAAAACGTTATAAGCTTAATTCGCGTATGTTAAAATAAGATCCAACAACTCAGTATTCTTTATTAAATTATTGCCGTTTTCTTGCCCTTTTATATAAATCTTTTCCGGAAATGGTTCTTTTTCGGAAATTTCTCGTGATCTAAAATTTTGACATTTTCCCAGTCAAAGCTGTGATTGGAACTGATAATGTGTTTCACCACTGAATGTTTGGATTGATCTAATCTTATATTGTTACGATGCTCTTTTACTCTAGTTTAAAGTTGTCTCTTTGTTTTCCCGACACAAGAGACACACAATTATTGCCATTGATTTTATAGATTATTATTTTATACATTATTATTTTCTTAATGTTGGTTTTTATCTTTGTGTGTCTTTATAAATCTATCCAATTTGTTGAGATATCGATAGACGAAGAATATTCTTAAGTTTTTTTACAACATAATAAACTGCATTCTTTTCCTTTTCTTATGTAATTTTTTCATAATCTTTTTGCGCTGTTATAATGTTAAAAATGAGGATTTTTTTCAGTATGATGTAATTTTGGTAACGAGGAAATTTGCCTAAATCACACTATACTAATATTCTTCATTTAAAATATTACAATAACGCAAAAAATTTAAAAATTATATAAGAAAAAGAAAAAAATTGTATTTTACTATACTGTTAAAAACTTAGGAAAATATTTTTCATAATTTCTGAAATACTCGATAATTTCAAGAAGTAATTTAAGAAGCTTCTATGTGAAACAAAATAAACACTTCATAGGTTTAATAATATGCATTTTCATATAATAATAAATGGAATAAAAATGTAAGAAATCTAAAAATATTAAGCAACGCGCGATTTAAAAGGTCAGATTTAGTGCGATTTAGAAAATTACAGTATGGTGCGATTTAGGAAACTAGAGCATTTTTAAAACTTTTATTTATTTAACCTATAAACAAAAATATAAAGCAAATTTTGACTCTATTAATTTAATTTTAATAATATTCTAATCTCACGATAAATGATCAAAAAACGCGTGTTTCTAGGGACTACATACGTAGTATATACAAGGGCAAATCAATAAATACCCGTGTTTTAAGACAGGCGGCGTTGCTGATGCAAGCTGGTATTACCATCGTGTACTACCATTTTTTAAACGACGTCATACAAAATTTCAGAGTGATTCATGCAATATTTTGCATGATAACTTGGGAATGAAAAAGCTGTCAGCCCGATGGATGCCACGATCAGGAAAATGCATCGGCTCACTCCTTCGCAGTCGCCACAGCCAAATTGGTCGAATTGCGCTATGAATTGCTGCCGCACTCCATCGTACTCTCCGGATTTAGCCTCCTGTGACTTCTTCTTGTTTCCAAATTTGAAAAAATGGCTCGGTGGAAAGAAATTCACGTCGAATGAGGAGGTCATCGCCGAAACAGAGGCCTATTTTGCAGAGTTCGACAAATCGTATTTTTCTGAGTTAAAAAAATGGCAGAAGCGTTGAGAAAAGTGTATCCTCCTCAAAGGGGATTACGTTGAAAAATAAAAAAATTTTTTGTGAAAAGCTTGCGTCTTCATTACTAACACGGGTACTTATTGATTTGCCCTCGTAAATTCACATAAGAATTATACAAGCATTAAGATCCAGCTAGATCGTTTAAGATTTTGATTTCTATAAATACAATAATTAAATTCTTAAGCAAGTAGTACAATTTCAGTAACTTTACCGTAACATTGATAATAAAAAAATTTATTAATTCTAAAGTTTATAAATTTTGTATCATTTCATGTTTTCTGAAATACATATCGAAATTAGTTGTACGTTGATGTATATACTTTAAACACACACACAGACTACACACACGCACGCACGCATGCACGCACACAATATAAATAATATTATCCAATACACTTATTTTTTAAAATATTAAATTCTATTGTCATTAGAATATGAGTTCAAATCTCGTAAAATAAAAGTATGAATGTGATTCATTTTCACTTTCTTCATGAAACAAAAATGATATATAATAATATAATATTATTAGTAGTAAAGTATTATTTTTTGAAAATGATACAATATATGTATATATATAATTTTTTAGGATTGCGGATAAAAAAATATTTTCTTATAAACATTGGAACTCTATGTAGAAGTGCAAGAAGAATTGTATTAAACAATATTACTCAATGTAAATTCAGCTTAAATTTTTAGAAAAGAAATATGAACAAAAATAATCGGAAAATATCGGAACGCTTCCGAATTTTTAGACAAGAACATAAGTTTTTATCTACAAAAATTTGCGATTGTTATGAAAAATTTAATCGAATCCTAAAAAATGAAACGATAGGTTACGGTAGATCATTTGCGTTTAGCAGGAAAAGGAGCTTTGCATTTGTTGTAAAATTCTTGAATATGATTGGCTTATACATTTAGATCCAGTGAGGAACTAAGAGCAAGATCAATATTAAAGAATTTTACAACAGTTACAAAGCTGTATTTCTTACTGAATGCAACCATTGTTATTGTGAGGATTATCATTATCTGGCTCTTTGTTACGCAGCAGAGCGTAGACTGCAATGTGCAAATGGCATTCTTTCTAAGAAGAAACAGCACAGCTGACCTACACTGATGGCTTTGATCTATTTTCTGTTCATCTGCCAATATTATATAGACATATAAAGGAACATGAATATGTTTTTGAATTTCCAACATATGAAACAATTTTGTTCGAATCATCTTTTGAATAAAAATTGGAATTATATATATATATTTAGCGGTTTTTTTGGCTGATAATTTGATAAAACAACTGATTATATTATGTTTATTATTTAATTGACTTTGTGATTAATTCAATACCCAAAAATTAGACAATAATCAGCAACACATTGTTAATATGGATTATATATTAATGTTATATATTGTAATTCTTTGATTCATTACATGTTCTTTGATTCATGGAAAAATTAACTTAAACGATACATTAGTCCTCAAAAGTTTTTTGACAAATAATTTCTCATGAATAAAGTTGGTAACATTGTTTTGCTCTGTTTAATTGTTAACTATATTCATATTATATGAGGATAGTGTTTACTGCAGTACAGCAAAATTAATAGATTTTTATAAAGACATTTTTTGCCACGAAATTGTGCTTAAAAGACGGTCCAAAAATCTGTTGACACGTAAGTTTTTTCTTAAAAGTTACGCTTAGACATTATAAGATTATAAGTTGTTGTTTAATTATTGTTTAACATTTTCTTACACAGAATATAATAAAACTACGTAAGGAATACTCAACAGATTTTAAGGAATCTGTAATCCGTACATTAAAAATCGGACGTAATCAAGTTGAGGTTGCCCGTAATTTTGGGATATTTTGTCAATTAGTAAATGTCTGGAATTGTCTATATAAGATCTGAGGCCACGTTTATAACAAATTTTGACAAGGGCGACCTAAAAAAATAACAACAAGAATAGATAAAATAATAAAGGGATTAATTACTGACTATTAATTACTGATCCTTGCAAAACTGCGCGACAAATTACTAATGATTTACGACAGAATTATGGAGTGGACCATCATGTTTCCACTGTAAAGTGTCGATTAGTTGATCAAGAACTGCTAGGTCGTCGTCCAAGCAAAAAACCTTTTATTAGTGCTAAAAATAGAAGAGCTAGAATTGCTTTTGCAAAGATTCATTGTAATTGGACAACTGAAGAGTGATCCAGAGTGTTATGGAGAGATAAAAGCAATTTAGTGTCCTCTGATGGCGTAAAGTATATTCGTCGCTCTAAGAACGAGAGATTCAAAGTATGTTACCTACCATAAAATATGAGGGAGGACATGTTATGATGTGGGGATGCTTCTCTAGTAAAGGTGTCCTCTATTTCGTATAGAAAACACTGTAGATCGTTTCGTTTATAAGGATATTTTAGATAAACATATGCTCTCCTTATTTAAAAAGAAATGTGTCTGAAATTGGATATTCCAATAAGATAATGATCCAAAACATCGCTCTAAATTTCTATTACAATATTTTATTCAAAAGAAGATAAATGTTATTTTTTTTAAATTAATTTTTTTTAGAGTGACCTAGTCAAAGCCCGGATTTAAATCCGATTGAACATTTATGAGATGAACTAGAGAGGCGAGTTAGAATAAGAAATTTTTCTAATTTAGATGATTTCTTTTTTGGTGATTTCTTGCAAATGACAAAAATTCCTCAAAATAAAATATTAAAACTTATTGAGTCTCTCTAGGAGATGTAAAACCGTAATACAAGCAAATGGTTACGCAACAAGGTATTAGAATTATAATGTCAAAATATTATAGATTTTTCTGTATTATTTTTGTTTAAAATATCATAATTTTTTTTCATATTTGCATTACCTTTAGAGACTTTATTTCATGTCAAAACATTTATGAGCTTCAACAAAATGCATTTTGTTTTTTATGATATCATATAATAAAGAGTTATTAATTTTATTCTTAATTTATAATATTTTGTTTATAGTTTATTTTATGTAATATGAGATAATATGTAAAATTGCAAATAATAAAATAATTTTGAAAAATATTGTTGTCAAAAGACTTTTGAGCGTTAGTGTATATAGCTAAAAATATTTTCCAGCCATTTTTTACTAAATCAATTGCAATTAAAGTTAGTCGGAGATTGATTAACCTTTCGTGAATTAGTCGGAAAAACAATATGCGATCATATGTGGATATATCTCAGACCCTATATTCCAATCAGCAGACAATGTTTTTGAAAATATTTTTAAAAATATTTTTTAAATATTTTTTACGTTAAAAACGTTAAAAATAATGGTTAAGTTCCCCTCCTTTTTTATTAAAAAAAATATTTATTGTAACGTTTGAAGAAACATTTCTTTTAAAAAATGTTTTTTAATATCAAAATTATTTGAACAAAATTAGAAAAAATGTAGAATTTTTTTAAATTAATTTTTTTTATCGACAGTGTCTAAACATTAGACAACTAATTTTATTAATTAATTCTAATTTTTAATTACTAGCACACGCACGCTTTCACGGCTTTCGAATATTTTATAATACTTCTAATTATTACTTTGATCACTAATTTGTGTCATTTTTTTCTTGTTTTGTATAAAAAAATTTTTTTAAATTATATCGATATAATTATTAATGCATTGTGTAATTTATTTTAAATAAATGTTTAACACAAATTTTTCGATTTTAAGCCTTACTGAATGAACAAAATAAATTTAGAATTTTAATAATCATTAATCTTCAACTATAGTGATAAATCATATAAATCTGAAACAAGACTTTTGATTTTACAATTTATCTTATAGAATTCTAAACCACGAATAAAAAAATGTTAGTAAATATTGAAAACAATGCATCATCTTCGATGACTTTGACCTTGACATATATTATTATATATATTGTCAAGGGTCATGAGTGATCTTCGGAAGATTTTAGCCCACGCTAGTTATTTAAAAAGTTATTAACAAAATAAGTTTTATAAGTAGAACACAAAATTTACACCATTTATCCTGCTTACAGGATTAATGACTTTCCACGCGAAGCGAAGTTCGTCTCATTTCCCTCCCCTCCCCTACTTAGGAGCGTACAACTTTCCACGCGAAGCGACTTCCATCCTATCTCTCTTCTGCCTAGGGACGTGCATACCTTAAAGGTATGGACAGGCAATTGTCTATAGTTCCTGCAAAGGAATAATGTCCACAAGAGATTAGAGAGAGAGAAACATACTTTTTAATTGTTTTTTTTTCTTAAAGTACCCGGAAATGTACATTGCTCATGTCAGTTAAACATATGGCGCTTTAACACTATATTAGAATTCAAAATGATATTGTATATTGTAGCAAATTACTAAATAAGGTCCTTTTTAAAAAGTGTACAATGTAAGTGATCAAAAAGATGTGCAAAACAAAACTTTGTATAGGAAGAGAAATCGTATAGAAAGAGATAACCACAATGAAACATATTTAATGTATAGAATATGTCAAGTTTGTGCGAAACATATTAGGTGTACAACTTTGCTTCCGCCGTTTTTTTCCGAAATTCGAGGCTTTATTGTAAAAAACTGGTTATACATTTATGATTCAAAGTATTGTCCATCGCTGGCCACTACTTTCTCCCATCTTTCGGGCAGCGTACGAATCGCGCGTCGAAAAAACTGGTCATCTTTTGAGGCGATCCACGAATCGATCCAATTTTTTACTTCTTCATAAGACCGGAAGTGCTGGTCAGCCAGACCGTATGCCATTGATCGAAACAAGTGACAGTCAGAGGGAGCAACATCTGGAAAATATGGCGAGTGAGGTAGGACTTCCCATTTCAACATTTCCAAATATGTCTCAACCACTTTCGCAACATGGGGTCGAGCATTGTCATGCTGCAAAATCACTTTATCGTATTTCTCGTTGTATTGCGGCCGTTTGTCTTTCAATGCTCGGCTCAAACGCATCAATTGCGTTCGATACTGATCGCTTGTGATTGTTTCAGTCGCTTTTAACAGCATAATACACTACGCCGAACCGGTCCCATCAAATACAGAGCATGACCTTGGAGCCGTGAATATTCGATTTGGCCATCGACGTGGAAGCATGGCCGGGAACTCCCCGAAGATTTTCTGCGCTTGGGGTTATCGTAATGAAATCCATTTTTCGTCCCCAGTCACAATGCGATGCAGAAATCCCTTCCGTCTTTGCCTTTCAAGCAGCTGTTCACAAGCAAACAAACGCCGTTCAACATCTCTCGGCTTCAACTCGTACGGCACCCAATTTCCTTGCTTCTGAATCATTCCCATGACTTTGAGGCGTTTTGAAATGACTTGTTGAGTCACTCCCAATGATCGTGCCAATTCTTCTTGATTTTGACACGAGTCTTGATCAAGTAATGCCTCCAATTCTGCATCTTCGAAAACCTTCTCTCTTCCACCGCTATGTCGATCTTCGATGTCAAAATCACCGTTCTTGAAGCGTTGAAACCACTCACGACACGTTCTTTCACTAATAGTGGCCTCACCATAAATATTTGAGAGCATTCGATAAGCCTCAGCCGCAGATTTCTTCATATTGAAGCAGAAAATTAAAATCTCCCGCAAATGACGAGAATTTGGCTCGTAAACTGACATTTTCAATTGAGAATAACTTTATGATGCAGACACAAATCGACTAATGTTTCTATGGGATTATGTTGACAGATACCCAAGTTTATTGTATGATGTTTATGATCTATTTATTTCGACCACCACTTACCGCTAAAGCCATCTATAGGAAAATGGCAGAAGTAAAGTTGTACACTTAATACTTCCGGATATTTTTAGAAAGACAAGTACGGACACGCCTTGCTTGTAGTGTCAGTCCATATTTATAGGATTTTAGTTGAAATCTAGGATCACTAACGCCGGTTTCTTGATCAGTTAATTAAATTTGAGAGCTACTAACTACTAAAGTGAGAACATACCACCTCTAATTTTCAGACAAATATATATTTGTAAAAATACTCAAAATGTATTTATATTTCAAAATATAATTGATTATCCACGCTACATTTTTTTTTAGTAACAGATTAAAAATTAGAACTACATTTACACGGTACTCTTAATCGGGTTTAATAACATTCGTAGTTGTAAAACTGGCCAATCACAGTTATTTCATTCTTCCGAAGGAACAACTATGATTGAACAATTTCATAACTTATATCTACGGTTGTTATTAAATCCGATTAAATGTATCGTGTATCAGAGGCCTATAAGAGAACTATATGGAGTATTAAATTCAAATTCTAATGAAATTTTGTATACATATTACATATATTATATATAAATAAACAATTATGTTTCATGCTTTTTTTCTGTTAAGTTGATAGTATTTGAGTAAAAAATTATTCAAGATCAATATTTGGCAATACTTAGTTATAGATATTAATTAATAAACTATTGCGAAAATTGCAGAATGGTAGAGGATTTTTCGACTCAGTTTAATCCGCTGTATCTACACAAAAGGGATTGGCCAAAACTTACAGAACATCCTGTATAAGTCTGTGGTTCCGCTATATTACTCCGGATACTACAATAGATTTTTAAGCCTTAAGCCATAAGAAATGGACGAATCATCAATTATTCTCCTCGCATTCGACTGTAATTGATCAATTTCTTATGGTTTAAGGCTTAAAACACTTATAGTAGATCCGGATTTATTTTTGAGCTTAATTCAGTCAATAGGTGCTGAATGGTCAAACTCTGGTATAGAGATTGTAGGGATGACCATCTTTATATTTGATTACGGTCCATTTGATAGAAATGCTTCGAAGCATTTTTTGATTAATAAATTAATAAAATTCTTTTTTTCGACTAATCAATCAAAAACTTCAAAGCATTTTTAACGCCAGTTAAGTGAACCGCACACTTTGTCTAATATTGCGCGCGCATCAAACTTTGAAAGCTGAGTGGAGTGGCGTCAAGAAGAGGAAGTTTATCCTCCAACATAGCGTCATAACCAAAGAGTTATAACTTCTTTGGTCACAGCATATATGACTACATTTACACGGCACTCTAAAGCTGGTCACACACCAATCGCTCAATTGTTACGGTCACGGTTACGGAATCGAGTAACATGATTAGTCGAAAACCTTACTGTTACTATTGCGGAAAGTGTGTGTGACCAGCTTTAATCGGGTTTAATAACATCCGTAATTATGAAACTAGCCAATCACAGTTGTTCCATTCTTTCGAGGAACATCTATGACTGGACAATTTCTACTACGGATGTTATTAAACTCGATTAAGAGTGCCGTGTAACAGAGGTCTATTTTACTTTCCTCAACTCTCCTTACCCAACAGTGAAAATCAGCGCATACGCTATCAAATAAGAATACTGATGGTCCTATATATGAGAAGCGGCATCGCGATTTCTGATTGATGATACTCCTACCTAATTAAAGCAGCCATATTGTGACCGCAGTAGAGAACTATCACGTTTTCTTTCTACAGCTTTCTATGGCCCGTATTCATAGTCAAAACTCAAGGTAGCGCTTAAAATCGTTTTGGTCAAGACTGTCTTATTCAATCAAGATCGTTTTGAGATCGTAACAATTCATAGTCACGAAATAAGACGACCTTCGAGAAGAAGTTTTTTCCTTAAGAAATTCTTGTTTGATTTAAGGTCGTCTTGAAGACTTATAGCTCCTGCCACTGAAACGCGGAAACGCTTGCCGCGCGGCAAAATGAAACGAGGTAACCAATGAACACATTAGGAGCTGTAAGCTCCTCTCACGTACCTTCGCTAAGCGGGCCACAGCTCAAGTGCCGGGCGCTAATCCTCCCGGGCGCACACAGGGCTCGTTATCCCCGCGAGGGGGCCTTATCGCGCCTGATTGGCGCGTGGCTCCGCGGCTCCGCTAATCGCGGGAACCGCGTCATGCCCTTGTCGCATGTCCTGGCGCGCGAAATTCGAGAGATCGCGGGAGTCTGTTTCGGGCCGCCTCGTGGCCTCGAAGTGCCTATCCGGGGCTCTCGCCGTCTTTGGGGCGTAGAGTGGCCTTCCCCGTTATGCCGTACCAACTCTCGGTCCGCTTTGCGCCTGGAAGAGGGTGCGCTAAGAAATGCCTTGCGATAACCAAAAGGGCGTAATAGTGAAGGAAGGATATCACCTGCGTGCAACCTGGGGTCAGGTGTCGTGCGCCTCCGGCGGGTCCATCAGCATCGGTCGTCTCTTGACTCCCATTCCTGGTCGTTCTTCTTCCTCTTCTCTCCGATAAGGTGGCGTCACTCCGTCAGGATCGCAGGAATCGCCGGCCTCTATGACCCTCGGTAAATAACAAAACGGGAATAACAAAAAAAAAGGAAAACGGAAACGGCAACGCGGAACGCGTAAGGTACGCAAACAATGTCGCGGAAAGAAAAAAGCGCAGGTGCGTCCGCCCCCAAAATGTGAGAGGATTCAGGATGCCAGACTGCACTGTTCGGTCAGGCCATGCGGCCCTTGTGACGGACGGAAAACGTCACAGTGCACATTGTTCGAGTTCAAGCGTAAAGAGTATAGTCAACGGTTTCATATACATACACTTGTCACATAAAGAAAATTTCACATTGTCCACATTGTATATTTTGATAACCTCAATCATAAGATCCTGAATCATCAACGATGACGGAGTAGGTGGCCGCACCAATTGCTCTACATCCATCCGTTTTTCGACGAACGCAGTCCACGTAGCGTGGAGCAGAATGATACGGTTGCCTCAAGTATCGCCAATCGCAATTTCTATTTGAAACATTCCCGCGGCGATCCCAATCTCCAAAAATTTGTACGCTGTCGATGTCAGCACGAACACTCTCCTTAAAATGCTACGTGCACTATAACGAACAACATTTAAATAAGCAATCGCGATGACGATGGCGGCGACGGCGACGGCGATGGCGATTTCCAGATGCTTCCACTACTTTAACTCGAGCGCAAAATTGAAGGCCCACAATGAGGACTGCGAAAAATTAAATAATTGCTCAATAAAGTTACCGAGCGAATACGACAAGTGGTTGAGCTACTGCAACCACTGCCGGAAAGAGCGCATCATGTTCATAGTCTACACCAATCTTGAGTGCGCATTGGAAAGAATAGTTAATGATTCGCAATCCGCTATGCACAAGTACCAGCATCACAATGTCTTCAGTATCGGGTATTACGTGCACTGCTCCTACGACAGCTCATTGTCAGGCTATCGATTTCGTCGCGATAAAGACTACATAGTGTGATTTGCGGAATTGTTGCTCGCATTGTCACGTGTATGAGAAACCAGACGAGAACGCGATCACTGCCACTTAACCGGGCGATACAGAAGTCCCGTGCCTCAAATTGCAATCTAAATTATAAGGATTCGCATTTCCTGTAGTTTTCCATAACTTATCACAACTTAACGACGCCCATTTTGTTATCAAGAAAATTGCCACCGCGCAGATCTTCTTCCAATAAAAAAATATATATATCTTTCACTAAACACATCGATAGTACCAAAATTGATTTAAAAAATTGTGTGTAATTACGTTTCATAGATTTATATAGATTTTTCGCTTCTAGTTTAGACAAATTATCATCTTTTCTCAACAATGATAAACTGTGACGCGAATTTTCCGATTTATCAGAAGAAGATTTTAATCTTTTAACTCGAAAGAGCGTTTTTTTGTACGAATACATTGACTGTAGTGAAAAATTAAATGAATGCTTGCCGTTTCGCGAGTCATTCTACAGTTTATTGACTGACAACATGGTATCTGAGAGTGATTACGCGTACTACTCCGTCAACGTATGGCAGCGCTTCTTCATCCAAACGCTCGGCGAATATAGCGATCTGTATCTAAAAACAGATGTATTATTGTTGGCCGACATCTTTGAAAATTTCTGCGACAGTTGCGTCGTGAGTTACTACGTCGCAATCTCCTTAGCTATCTTCTCACGATCTTTGCTGCTGTCCATGTCAACATATCGATGTCAACTGATCACATCACGGTATTTCAAAGTCATTAAATTCTTTTCTGTATCACCCATTGGTAAACGCACTTGTTAATCATTAGAAATCCATATTTTTGCTACCAACATTTACGGCATAAATCATAAAAATTCTCGTAAGACAATGTCGGTTTTTACGTAATCGTTGTACAAGCGTTTCAGATTGGTATCATCCTGTTTGAATAGGATCAACAGATTTGCATTGTCGCATATAAGGTGCTTTGGTATCATTGCGTACGCCTGACAGAGATAGAAGCAGGCGACGTCCGCGTGATTTGCATTGTCGCCCCAAAGTACTCTCTTATAGCGTTCTGCTTGTTGCATGCTACGTTATCAAAGATAAAGATGATATTCGGAAGCGCTTCGTTCGATGGAATGACGTCGCTATTATTGAAGAACGTAAAATAGCCAATTTCTTCGATCGGTGTTAACAAATTCGTTAGGTATCGACATTTCGGCTGTTTTGCAGCAATTTCGAATATACGTATACGTTCTCAAATTGTACGCGGACTTTCTAACAGATTTATCAGTATGTTCGTCCTACCGCAATTTGATGGTCCGCAAACGATAGTGCGTATAGAGACCGGCATGTTGTCATGCTTGTTCGTCTCTTTATTGATTTGCACTGTGCCGTCGAGATTCGTCACTTTGATCGCTCGCGACTGGAGCACAAACCACATATTTTCTCTTTCCACAAAATATTGAAAACAATATCGCGAGCGGGCCTATTTATAGTATAGCAGCGTAGAGCGAAATCGCGTAGTAATCAAAATGTTTCTTGTGTCGGACGATCTGCACAGTTTAACTTCAAAAGAGCTAGAATATATATCAAAAATTGTACTACTGCGAGAGTTTGAAAATTGCGTAGATCTGTTGTGGGACACCAGATTATCCGAGCAGATACGGAGGTATAGCAATATCGTCGATGCCTGAAGCATTACCATTTACCAACTCATCAAATCGACGGCTCGGTGACTTTGATAAAGAATTGCAGCGAATGCCGAGAGACTTGTTAAATCCCGGATTTTGTGGTCCGGGCACGCGATTGGAGAAGCAATTGGCTAGAAGTGACCGAAATATTAATTCATTGGACGTGTCGTGATCACAATATAGCGTATTCGCATAGCAACGATCTCGCTGAACGAACACGTGGCTGACAATATACTCGCTGAGAAGGCGCGGAAACGCATTACTGCGAGTGATTCGACTCTTGGAGAGAGAGCTGCAGCCACAGCCATTTGGGCAACTAGACCAAAACAAAGATTGGTTTAAAACAAAGGCTTTAAAACAAAGAAGAAAAAGAAGAGGATTCGACGGCGAAACGCGGCGGCATCCTGCCCATTTTACTGCTACTGGGCACTCTCGAGTTATTGATCGGCGGGAATCGCCAAGACTGTAAATAATAGTAAAGCGGCGCAGCTGGAAGAACTGCAATGTCATAATCGCATCATAGAAGGCTGCGGCATTTATCTCGCTCCCTGCAAGCGCGGACAAGATGACGCGCGTAGAAAAAAAAAGACGTCGATAAAACATTAAAAATGCCGAGGAGAGTAACTACCAATGTTTAATTGCAACAACTTGCAAACCATATGCGTATTCCGTATTTTAGAAGCATCTTTATGAGCACTACATTACCGATCGAAGAAGTACGTAGAAACGAGAGCGGTATCGTTAATCTAGACAATGCCGAGGGATCTGGTTGGGCGGCATATGTGAAAAGGGGGAATTGCGTTGTGTACTTTGACATTTTCGACAATCTTCAACCGCCGAAGGAACTCGAATGATATCTGGCAAACAGTGTAATCGAGTATAATCGCGCGCTTTATCAAGCGTTACAATCAGAACAATTGCGACAGAACAACAGCTTTATCTGCAGTTCTGCGGTTGATAAGCAATTTAAGGACCGACATTGCACCGTTTAACTCAGTACTTGTTCAAACATGTTGCTGACGTTTACGCTGACTAGCAAGAGCAGCGTCCTTACTGTGAGCTACTTTTCGGCAGTAGATTTGGGCAATAGCGATTACAAGCTCGGTCTGACGGACTTTAAAACGTACTATACTCTAGCCAATGTAAGTTTGAACAAGTTTTACTATAACAACGAAGAAATTGTCTTTCCCGAAGAATCGTACGAACTGCGTGATATAGAGCTTACTTGAAGCGCGAAATTTTACGTTCTCACGATGTGAAGGGCAAGGAGGGTGAAGAGTTCTTGCTGGTGATTCGCGCCAATAACAATACAATGAGAAGCGAAATCAAATGCGCTTATCGGATAAATTTTACAAAACCTCGCTGCTGGGATTTTTATCGAATCGCGTGCTGAAGTGACAGTGGCACTAGTTGAACGTACCGATAAATATCATCAACGTAAACATCATTTGTATCGAGTACAACATGACTGCGGGTGCGTACAGTAACGACAGATGCGTGCACACCGTACACGAGTTTTCACCGAATGAACTGCCAGGATATAAGATATCGGAAAAACCTACACAGACTCTCTTGTCACCAGATATTAAGATTACTTATCCTTCTCCATATATCGGTCCATTAAGTTCCGTGCCGCTTTCTCTTACACCTCTGTCAAATATTTTAATTCTCTTTCTGATTCAATAAAAACCTTTCCCTCTATATCCTTCTTTCGTTCCGTTACCTCGCGTTGGGGAGGAAATCATTGTTAGATTGCACATACGATGACGCTAACGTGAGATGCTTGTGATGAACGAACAGACGAGAAATACACCTGTTAACGGAGAGACTGGAAAGAAATTTACTGCGTTGTATTTTATAGTCATTGGGTTTCATTGTACGTAATGATTGATATCTTGAATATTACCGGTGAGCCGTTCTTTAATGACCGCATCGTCAAGATTGACTCACATGTACAATCCAACACTACGTTTGGATATAACGTGAGATAGGGATACTCATACAGCAGCAGGATTTATACATGTTGCCGTGCGACAGTTTTCTCTACGTCGAAGGACGATTGACAGTGAAGAAGAAAAATGATGTCAACAATGCTTGGAAATAATTACGCGTTCGATGAAATTCGATATGAACTCAATGGTGTGAAGATTGACTACAACAGAAACGTTGGAATTACTATGAATTACGTGTCGATGACGTACAACAAAGCTTTGATTGCGCTGAACGCTGGATGAAATTTTAGATTCGACACGGAGGAAGGACATTTTAATTTTTGCATGCCGCTCAACATGTTATTGGGCTTTGCGAGGACTACAAACGCGTGGTTGTCAACGCACGAATTGATTTTGATTCAAGTATGCATCGATTACAATTGCTTGGTGGGAAATCCTGCGACGGAGCCCGAGATTGAATTATTTAAAGTGCAGTGACAGATGCCTCATGTTGCGTTAAACGAGATTAATAAATTATCAATGCTGTGAGTATTGGAAATACTCGATCGTTATCTGAGCACGATTTTACTCGGGATCTGTACGAGTATCTTTTGTTACAGAATACGACCAAGCATTCATGGGCCGTTAAAATGGACTCAGCTTGAAAAGCGGCGATACGTTATCTTTGCTCTGCAGACCGGTCGAAAGAATATCATGTCAAGATGTTAGCGTATTCAACGATTGTAATTTGAATAATGTATAACTTTATTTAAATTAAGAATTTTATCCGTACGATGATTTAAATCTGAATTTTGGCAAAAAGAGATACGTTGTCCTGTTTGATATGTTTATGCGCGTTTTCGTAAAGCATATTATGAAATCGATTGCTTCGAAACGCTTCACCATGCTTTCGTTTATCGAAAAAGGGCCTTTTGCGGTCATTGATTGCTCGCGACAAAACGAATCCGTCAAGAGCTGTTGACGTACATACATAAAATTTGATTGCAAGGAGAATGTGCCCGCCAATACGACCGCCTGTTGTCTCATCATACATTATCGTGTAATCGAATACTGTCCGTTGTCTAACGTAGTGTGCTAGATTATGTAAATTGCAACGTCAGCAAGTACCCGGAATATAAAAGAAAGGAAACCAGGATGAGGTGCAGTCTCGAAAAATTGCTCGTCATGGCCATACCAACGTTTGTAGCTCTGCAAAGATTCGTCATCGAAAAAAGATTTATCATCAAGGAAATAACGGTGTTGAAACGGAAAACCATTCTCACATACTACATTTTTTCACATCCTATGCCCTGGCATTTTCTGACGAGATCCGACGAATCTTGCGCTTTCCGATTGAGTGCTTATCACATGGATTGCGATGGAATAACGAGATGGCCCCGTACAGCATGGCAAGACATCTAATTACGGAAGCCATAATAAAAGAGGATCAAGCTCTCGTATATGTCAAGGGACACGAAAAATGAGGATGACTAGCTGATATGCTCGACATTTCCACACAGCATTGCCATGAGTCGGTGTCGAAAGACCAAATGGCTCTTATGTGGCGCGCACATAGTGTTGGCCGCGCGATCTTCCCTCGTTCGTAGACGAACGTGATCGGATGTATCGTCGCGCTTACTGAACATCAACTCCACGGACACGAGTGACGGAAGGAGAGATCCTTTTCGTGTATACTTGTAATCCTTGGCGAAAGACAATTCGACCGAGTGTCCGAAAGGGCATACCGGTCTACGAACGTATTCCACGAACGTATTTCTGGACGTCTCAGAATCGCAATCGTCGATCTAGCGTCAGGGCGATCGAAACGGTTACAATCCACCTATCTTGGGAGAAAATGATCTTTGCGATAGACGTGTGAAACATCACGTTGAAGCTCTTCGGAGTACTTAAATAATCTCCACACGGCTCTATCGAGCTCGTGAAGGAGATTTTTCGACACAGCATAGCCACGAGTCGGTGCCGTAAGGGCCGAATGGCTCTTATGTGGCAAACATAGAATTGATTGATTGATTGAACGATGGTTTCTTGACAGTGCATTCTGGAGCTGCTGATCCTCTTAGCGCCTTGATCTCTCTGCTTGGGGTTCTTTGGTGCTGGGATCGGAGTCGGTGCCTCTAAGGAAGCTTTATCGACACAGCGTAGCCACGAGTCGACGCCGTAAAGGCCAAATGGCTCTTATGTGGCAACCACAATAATTGTGGCGGAGCCATCGTGCTGAACTCGTTTAAACCCTGCCGTCGCTGCCTCCCCTTTTCACGGAAAGGAAGGCGATGGTGGTGGGTGAGAGATCCCTCTGGGACCGACATGGTTCAAACTAGGCTCGGGCCCTGGCGGAACCAGGTTGTCTAACGAGAGGATGAATTACATATATGTATATATATATTTACGTATTATACTTTTTCAACTCACATCAAATACCGATGGATGAATGCTTAATGATAAGCGTTTCCAAATAATGGCGCTCGTTCAAAGGCCAAGGTGTAGGAAATCGTGCTTAGGGTCTGCAGGAACGTAAATCGAGCAGTCTCAAATGACACCTCCAGGTACCTGTCGCCTCCCTGGAGTAGTCAGACTTAGTGGCGTATAGGTGGGTGCGCTATTCGACTTCTAATTGTAAAAGTAATAATCATATGGAAGTCAAAAATAATAATAATAATAACAATAACAGTAAAGTAAGGCAAAGTCTGAACACCAAGGCTGGGAAAATAGCCAAGATTAGCAAGGGTCGAAATGTCCAGATAGACCTGGAGATGTGTGACGCTCGAAAAGAGTCAATAAAGACAGTTAGCAAACTTCGCGCTGTCAAAATAGCCCTGGAACGATGTGATAATCTGGTGAAGCAATACACACACCAACAAAAAAGGCAAGTGGCGAAAACAGACAAAAGGTACCATCGTGAAGTCAGCATAGTCCTACAAAGATGCGATACGCAAGAATATGAAGATGAGATACGCAATGGCATTCAGACGGCATCATTCAGCTCCAAGTCAGTAAGAGTTAGGATACTGCAGCTGAATATGAGGCGGTCATCTGCGGTAACAGGTGAGGTGCGTCAGCTCGCTGAAAAGCGACTTGATATCCTGTTATTACAGGAACCATATGTCAAGAAGCAAGGCGAGAGCCACACCTTTTATAAGTTAGGAACGGAGATGAAAGTTGCTGTAGTGCGCTTGAGCTATGATAGCGATCAGCAACCCCTGACTGCAGATGATATTTAGCACAACTCGCAGCTTAGCACAACTCACTGTGTGTGTGTGCAGAAGTGCAGGCTCCTGCACTATCAACATACGTCGTGTCATGTTACTTTCAGTACAGCGACGAAATCGAGGGTCACCTCAGGCACCTCGAGAAGGTGTTTCATACCCTGAGGAGCGAGAGACTTATAGTGGCGGTAGATGCCAACGCGCGATCGTCGCTCTGGAGCTCCCCTGACGAAAGAGGAAGGTAGTTTGAGATCCTCATCCGCGCGTTTAGCCTTGAGGTAATAAACGAATCCATCAAGGGCCCACCTTCAAAACGAGGAGGGGATCGTCTTTCATAGATGTGACCCTGGTGTCCCCTCAAATAAGCCAACTCATCGGCACATGGAAGGTGAGGCGAGAATGGACAACTAGTGACCACTGTCCCGTGGAGATCGGTCTAAGGACACCAAGGACGGCAAATGACCGCAGAACTGCAAACAGTAGGTTCGACATACGACGGGCCGACTGGGTGCGATTCAGTGAGAGCCTGAAAGATTTATCTGGATCAAGGCTTGGGGCTCTCGGTCCAAAATCTGCAGAGAAAGTAGAAAGAATGGCCGAAGAGTTACAGGAGATCATTTTGGAAGCATGCGAGAAATCGATGCCGAGGAAAAGAGTTTTTAGAAAGTCGAATCCGTTGACGAAAAAATTGACAAAGATAAAAAAAGAGATGTGCCGAAAAAGGAAAATGATCCAAGGATTAAGATGATCAAGAAATCAAAGGACTGAATCCGAAGTTAAAACAATCAGTATCTTAAAACAAGAATACCAAAAGTCTCAACGCCAGTAACACAGGGCGATAAGGAGGACGAAGCTGGCAAAAGTTTGTCACAGAATGGTTAGGACTTTTGGTATTCTTGTTTTAAGGTACTGATGGTTGAAAAGTCATTACCGCATTCTGGGGGGCTTTGTATATAAACAGCAAGCGAATAAGCTGAAAATAGAAAAGCTCATAAGCACATTCAGAAGAGGTGAGCATCTGACAAAGAAGAGACTGCACAATGGTTGTTGGATATACATATACCAAATGATCTAAGCCACGAAGCTATGCAAGAACAAGACGAAATAAGAAGTCTAACAAGAATAGCGCCAGATACAGCGAATGCCCCATTCTTCACGGGGAAGGAAATGTAGCGGTCAAAACATTTAAGAACGACAAAGCTCCAGGCTTGAACTTGATAGAGATCAAAATATTAAAAATATTGATAAGAGAAATTCCTGAACAATTCCTAAGGTTGTTTAACGTGTGCCTTCAGTGGGGCGTCTTTCCTACAATCTGGAAGGAGGGCTCATTACGAGTCCTTCTGAAGGGTGAGGATAAGGACGTGAAGGACTCAAATCCTATAGACCTATGTCTCCTCCCTGTAATAGGGAAACTCTTCGAGAAGCTTCTCAAAATGCGCCTAACGAACACGGCACTGGCGCCTGGAAGGATCTCTGATCGGCAGTTCGGTTTCATGCCGGGCAAGTCGACAGAAGACGCGATCGTGAAGCTTCGGCGAGCGGTCTTTGCCTCCGAAGGGAGGTCTGCTGTGGCGTTGCTCTTTGACATTTCCGGTGCATTTGATAACGTCTAGTGGCTCTTAGTGTTGCAATGACTAAAGTCAAGAGAGTGTCCTAAAAATGTCTTCCAAGTTCTTCGAAGTTATTTCAACAAAAGACGAGTGAGCATCTCAATAGGCGATACAAAAGTATCGAAGTGGGCAACAAGAGGATGCCCGCAGGGTTCGGTGCTTGAGCCGACCTGCTGGAACTTAATATTTGATGAATTGCTAAGGATGCTAGAGATACAGGCTAAAGATCGCTTCATAGCATATGCAGACGATGTTATCATATTGGTAAGTGGTAATTCCCGAAGGGAGATAGAAGCTAAAAGCCAGGAATTAATAGATCAGATTGTTGGGTGCAAATCGGCCAAACTCCAAATCTCCAAGCGGAAAACTGAAGCAATCTTGCTCAGAAGCGAGGAGTTAAAGAGGGCCCAAGTCGACAGACAGGGAGGAGTACGCCAGGATAGAAAGCCAAAGAATAGGAAAAGAAGAGTAAACTTTAAAAATAGACCACCCTCTGTTAGGATAGGTAAGTCAAAAATCAGATTCAAAGACTCGGTTAGGTACCTTGGTGTTCATTTCGATAGGGGTATGCGAGTCGAATCACATTGCAAGTATCTAAAGAATAAAGTAGGATCACTCTTCAACAAGCTGGGCAAGTTGGCAAGATCCCAATGGGGTCTCAAATATAAAACGCTTTCCACAATTTACCGGGGAGTGTTCATCCTAGTAGTCACATATGCAACTGCCGGATGGATCGACTTGTGTACTATGAAATACAAGAAAGTTCTTAGGGCTGTCCAGTGCGAAATGCTTATAGCACATACAAGCGCATACCGTACAGCATCATGGGAATCACTCTGCGTGGTAGCAGGACAAACTCCTATTGATCTATTCCTAGATGCGTAGAGCCCTATATGAGGTAAGAAAGGACAAGGACGTAGAGGTAAATGGAACCGTAAAGGATACGGAAGACGTCAAGAAAATAATAAGGCGAGAAATAACAAAGATGTGACAAACTAGATGGGAAACTTCGACCTCGTCGAGTGACGTTCACCTTCTTCAACAGCATACAAGAAAAGCTTCAGTCCGAAGGGGTTCAGCTCAACTATTGGTCCACATAGACTCTAACTGGGCATGGTAACTTCTATGCGAAACTTTCTCAATTAGGGCTTACTGAAAGTAGCTCATGCGGAGCTAAAGAGGACACAGTTTGGCATCCTAGAGTGTCCAGAATTTGAGGCGCAAAGAATAGTCTTACGAGATGTAGTTCCTCATAACGAGTGGAAACTGCCTGAGGCGATACGATTCCTAGTATCAAACGCCGAAGCATTTCAAACACTCATCGACTTCTCTAAAGAAACTCTATGGATAAAGCAACCTCAAAGAGAGGACTAGATTCAGGAACTGCTCCCCAAGACAGGGTCAATATCCTTGAAGCGGTGTGTGAAGCTGAGTCAAGGGAGACCTGCCCCTCAGGGATACTCCTACAGGAATACTCCTAACAAAGAATCCGTACCTCATCACGATAAACACACGCACCACGGAGCAGTTTAGGGAAACATTCTTATTACAGGGTCAGAGCGTGCGTCTGGGGACGAGACGCAAATGAGTGGGCCTTCCCGTGGTTCCCCGTGGGCGCGAGGCGCCTCGAGACCCCAGGACTCGAGACGCGTCGCGGCGAAACTACTCATTCCTGCAGAAAAGCCCTGCAGGCGCTGTTGGGTTTTTCCATCGCCATTCTCGGAGTGGCTTCGCTGGATGGTGGATGGTAGTTGTCGCATATACCTTTGTGGGTGAGGTGGCATGTTCGCTCCAACTTCGGGACGAAGCCAACTAACAATAACTGATATGCTCGATAGCGTTGTCATTGTCGAAATTCTGGATGCGCATTACATTAATGTAGAATCGCTACGTAATCTAAATGATTGTAATACTATACAATGTGGAAGACACGCAAAGAATTGTGCTTTACAAAATGTATTTAAGATATTTAACTGCTGGTCGCAATGCCAGGAAGAATTGTAAGATTTTTAAATAAATGTATGTTATCTTACATTAATATGTTTATTTCTATTACCCTTATACTGTAGACATTTAAATAAATATAGCAGATAGATGTTGGAATGAATTAATAGTGGTTCGATGTCAGTTCGATAGCTGTTTACAGTAGCCGATAAGCTGTTTATAGTAGACTAATAGTCGTTCGATATCGGTTCGATAGCTATTCGATAGTCATTCGATATCAGTTCAGTAGTCGTTCAATGACTGTTCGATTACTATTCGATTGCGATTGATATTTAATTGCGCTTCAATGCGAAGAGCTGCAGCAGATAAAAATGCTGAGGTGGTGAAATCTTTCGAATGCGATGTCTTCATGTACAGTTTTGATTGAAACATATACTTTTATTCGAAGCATTGTACTTTTACAGCTGATATATTGATTATGATGATGATCTAATTATAACTGATAAAATATTAGAGCTTCTTCTTGGAATCTTTTGGATACGAAATATACGTTTTGGTTAAAGTATAAACTTTTGCACGTGGTACTATACTATTTTGTAGCGTTTTAACTTTTTTACTTTCTACAGTTCTTTATTATATCAATCTTTAATTATACTTATGTTAAACGAATAATGGAGATTTTTTTAGTTTTTCTGACTCTTATTAGCCTTTTGTTGTATTTTGAAGAGTATCATTAAGAGTCCTGTTATTTTTGTTTTTTGTATTATACTTGGTCGGAGGATTCTTTTTTAAAATGATATCACGCTATCACGTACATTTTTAATATAAATTCTCGCACAGCCTCAGCGGACAATCAGTCTGTCGGTCAGTTCTCAGCCAGTATTTGTCAGTCAATCAGTCAGTCACCGAAAAAAATTGGCAAACATTAATAATTTGTTAATTAATTAAAATCATATTAATACTCTTTTATTGGCGCATTTGTTGGCGCACAAGAGTGACCAGTTAATAGAGAGCGCGCGTAACCTACAGACCGCGGCCGCAAACGCTAGTCACCATGAGCCTAGGACACTGGCAGTCAACTATAATGTTTGCGTCAATAATCAGTTGCTGAGAAGAACATAAATATTAAATTATTAATTCAATACTTGATTGCATTAAAGCTATATGAGACTAGAAAACCATTGAAAATTTAGAAATCGGTAAGATTTATTCATTTTGATGAGTTAATATTATCAATTATATTGTTTCATTTAAATTCATCCAGTCATTTATCTTTTTATATTTTTGATGTTTATTTATTCGCATCCCGATGATTGTCTGATTTATTTATTTTGAAACATGAAACATTAAATGATGATATAATATTAATCTTGTAAAATCATTATTTTTAAATGACATGAAATTTTTCTTTCCTGACAAGTACAGCCGACGTTATCAACTAAATGGGCCCATACTAATAGGGTACTAGACATTCTTTACTGGCGTTGATGCAGGATATAGAGAGGAATATCAGGAGGACGGATTTGAAGCGGAAAGAGAAATTGGTGAGCGAAAGGAGAAATTTGGGAGAGATTGATACAATTATGTGAGAGAGAGAGAGAGAGAGAGAGAGAGAGAGAGAGAGAGAGAGAGAAAAGAAAAGAGTAATAATAAAAAAATATATATATAGTAATAAAAAAGTGTAATCAAAAAGATATATATTAAATCTTTATTATTTCTTCATATATCTCACTTTCCTTGTTTCTCTACCGTTCCTTCCTTCCTTATTTATGCGGTATCGCGTTACACCGCACTACAACAGCGTGCGACAGCATCAATGCGTACGACGATATCACCGCGCTCTTATTAAGTAGAATAAGAACTTACATTAGAAAAATAATTCAAATTATTATTGCTATAAAACATACATATAATATATAAATATCTTTGCGTGCGAGAAATGAAGCTATGTTCGAGAAAAAAATAAAACTGCGTTGGAAAAAGATGTCAACGCATAAAAGCGAGAGAGAGAGAGAGAGATGGTAAGTATATACTGCAAGTATACATATAAGTATGACGCGCGATAGGGACCGCGTCCTACGGCGGCGGCGACGATGGCCTATATATATAGGGAACAGTAGAGCTCGTCGAGGCGAGAATCGTACGGCGTTCGTTGCACTAAGAACAAAATACGACTGAAATACGGACAAAGCTTATCGTTGGAATCGTTCGCGGCGATTCCCGACACTACTCGACGAACGTTTCGCCCGTGTGCTTTGCCTCTCCGAGGCATTCATTCGCAGATTCGATTACGAATTTGCTTTTCTAACACAGCATCGCAAGTCGGTATCAAGAGACCCAATAGCTCTTAAGCCGGTTCTACATTAGTTGCAAACCGATTGCAAGCTTGTTGCGACAGCCAATATGAAGCGTTGATTTCAAAATGCAAGCTTTAGATTGGCTGTCGCAAACTTGCGATTGGCTTGCAACTAATGTAGAATCGGCTTTATGTGGCGCACACATAGTGTTGGCTGCGCGATCTTCCTTCGTCTGTAGACGAACGTGGTCAGATGTATCGTCGCGCTTACTGAACATCAACTTCACGGGTGCGAGTGACGGACGAAGAGATCCTTTCCGCGTACATTTGTAACCTTTAGCAAAAAGCATTTGTCCGAAAAGAACACAATCTACGACGTATTCCTGAATCGTCTCAGCATCGCATCGTCGATCTAGCGTCAGGTTCAAGGCAATTACAATCCGCTTATCATGGGAGAATGAGAAAATAATGATCTTTGCCAGAAACGTGTAAAACACCACATCGACGTTCTTCGAAGCGCGTAAGCTGTCTCTCGGCTCTATCGAATTCGTGAGAAGCGGAAACAGAATGCCGACTGGCTCGCGAGTCCGACGGCATTAAGGGGTTATGTCACTGTAGAGCAAGAAAAAATATCCTTACTTAGGGAATTTTTTCAGCAAAATTAAAACATAAATCGAAAATCTGTTTATCTTTAATATACAGATAATGAACTATTCAAAAGAATTTTTTTTTATACAAATTAATTTAAAAATGGCGGCTGTGCAACATTTCTCCGTTGATGCCTTTTTTTTTAAAGTGCTCGCGGCCGAAAACCTAACTCCCGTAATTTTGAACCTGGAACAAAAAAAACCAAAAAATTTTTTTTAATCTATATGTGAACAGCTTCAAAAGTACGTAGGATTTTTTTGATATATTGACTTTTGTCAAAATGGTGCATATTTGAAAAAAAATTAAAATTTTTAGGGAAAAAATTGTCGGGAAATTGTTTATAACAAAAAAACTATGCAACATACAAAAAAAATCCTACTTCTGTGAAGAATGCAGTTTTGAAGGTATTAAAGTAATTAAAATTTCAAGCTTTCGCTTTTTACCATGATCACCATGAATCTTCACCAGGCGAACATTTCTCATGTTGCGGTTTTTCATCTGTTTATGATACAGTGTAGTCTATATATTGTTCCTCGTTTTCTCAACTGAATCACAATTTCTATGTACATCTAGTCCATAATAAATGGAAAGTTCATCGATAAGTTTTTCAATCAATTTGCCTCTTCCTCCAAGGTCTTTTGTCTTCGTTTTCAAATTACGAAGACGGATACTCATTCGTTTTTATACGTGATCTATACCTTTTTTCAATACTATAAAATTCTCGTAAAGCTGTGAATCTATGATATCTCTGAATGTTTTTAAACCGTTTGTTTTTCGCTATCACCAATATAGTTCAAATATTTTATCTGATGTAAGGTTTCGAAGCACTTGAACATTTTAATAACTTCCATCTTTCCAGCCGATCATAATTCGCTTGACATTTACTTCATGGTTTTCTGCCCATTCTGAATATTTTTCAGTATCTTTTTTTTTCTCCTAATGTTTACATGCTTTGCAATATTTTAATTTCACAACATAATCGACGACTTTTCCGGTGTACCAACCAATAAGAGTAACCAAGCCAAACAACGACGAATACCTACGCTTTTTCCACGTTCCATCACGTGACACAATTCTATTTGTTTCTCCTTTTACAGTAGATAATGCTTTTTTTTGTGCTGCATTTTTCATACTTTTCTCGCAAGCAGCTTCTGTTGCAATGGCAATTGTTCGAACATCTTTATCTTATTTTATATAAAAATCCATGGTAAAAATCGGCCATGGTAATTCCATGAATGCACAAAACTTCATCATTCCTTGCAGCCCAACTCCAATTAAACGTATTGCAAGAATGATTCTGCGGTTAATATCATACCTAATTATATCATCGTTAATATAACACCTTTTTTAATGAATGGATTATTTGGTATCTCTGTTTTCTCACATTTTCTCTGTTTTGTCACAAGAAACAACAATTTTGAAACCTAAACCACGCTTGCCACTTTTAGTGAATTTCACTTCCGATTTACATACTTTGCAAACAACAACGTTCGAAATTGCAGTAAAAACTGCAACGAAATTGAACAGACAATAGCCAAAAGCATCATCTATTTCAATATCGTATAGATCATCACAGTGTTTTAATTTTTTTACCGATACGCTAAAATTCAAATCGTCCTCTGTCTCCAATTCATAACGATTCAACGGTCGCCTATGTGACGCTCTCGGTGGTCTTTTCTCAAATCCACTGATGTATTTTTATTCTTTTCGATCTTAGAACATTTGGTTATTATCCATAGCCTAAATTAATTAATTATTATTGAAAAATTATAATGAAACAAATGCAAATAAGATAAAGAATGCCAAGTGTGCGAAGGATCCTTTTCAACGGTTCAACTGTGCTCAACTAACGGATAATTTTCTACATGTTTATATGCAAATAGTGCTATCTATAATGATCTAAATGAATTTCTAATGACTCAGATTCTTCACGTAATAAATATCTTTATTATTTCCTGCCATTTTATCTTCCCAAATGCTCCTAATTACAATGCGCCGCAATCATAAAAGGCGCTCAGAGCGTACCGAGAGGTGCTGCGACAGAATTCGAAATTGGAGTATTTAGAGATTTTGCCCGCCCATAAGCTATATTATTTTTAAGACCTTTAGATACCTTTTAAGCAAAAAAAAAAAAAATTTTTGATTTTTTGAAAATTCTAGAGTGGTATAACCTCTTAACAACACACGGCTCTCTCGAGACATGAGAGTCGCATACATCAAAGACAGCGGATGCACGAAACTTCCTGGTTGATTGATCCTGCCAGTAGTCATATGCTTGTCTCGAAAATTAAGTCATGCATGTCTCAGTGCATGCCGAATTAAGGTGAAACCGCGAATGGCTCATTAAATCAGTTATGGTTCATTAGATTGTCCCCACATTTACTTGGATAACTGTGGTAATTCTACAGCTGATACATGCAAAACAGAGTCCCGACCAGTAATGGAAGGAACGCTTTAGATTAGAACCAATCGGTGGCGTACTGTTGTCCGTCCGTCCATGGTTTATTTTGGTGACTCTGAATAACTTTGTGCTGATCGCACGGTCTTTATGCTAAGCACCGGCGACGAATCTTTCAAATGTCTGCTTTATCAACTGTCGATGGTAGATTTTATATCTACCATTGTAACAGGTAACGGGGAATTAGAGTTTGATTCCGGAGCGAGCCTGAGAAGTGGCTACTACATCCAAGGAAGGCAGCAAGCGCGCAAATTACCCACCCGGCACGGGGAGATAGTGACGAAAAATCACGATACGGGACTCATTTGAGGCCCCGTAATCAGAATGAGTACACTTTAAATCTTTTAACAAAGATCCATTGGAAGACAAGTCTGATGCCAGCAACCGCAGTAATTTTAGCTCCAATAGCATATATTAAAGTTGTTACGGTTAAAAAGCTTGTAGTTAAATCTATGTCGCATACCGTCGGTTTCACTGCTCGCGGTGTTTAACTGGCATGATGTAAGATGCCATCTTGTCTGAATGTCTTACTGGTAAACTTAGCCTCGCGAGGGGCGGACCAACTAATATCCCATCGCAGTACTCTTTATTGAGTGTTGAGTCGAGCCGGTACGTTTACTTTGAACAAATCAGAGTGCTTAAAGCAGGCTATCCTTGCCTGAATACTGCGTGCATGGAATAGGATCTTGGTTTTATTTTATTGGTTTTCGGAACTTCGAGGTAATGATTAATAGGGATAAATGGGGGTATTCGTAATGTGACGTTAGAGGTAAAATTCTTGGATCGCAAGACAGAAGCGAAAGCATTTGCCAAAAATGTTTTCATTAATCAAGAAAGTTACAGGTTCAAAGACGATCAGACTAGCCTTAGTTCTAACCATAAACAATGCCAGCTACATGGAAAAAAAATTCGGTTCGTGTAATTGAATTTTGGTTATGAAATGACGAAGAAATACTAACAGAATTGAGAAGAAGAATAAATGTACGCGGTCGTCGAGTAAAATCCCGTAGAATAGAAAATTGTGTAGAAGATATATTAGGTGTACAACTTTGCTTCCGTCGTTTTTCTATAGATGGCTTTAACGGTAAGTGGTGATCGAAATAAATAGATCATAGACGTCATACAATAAACTTGGGCATCTGTCAACATAACCCCATAGAAACATTAGTCGATTTGTGTCTGCATCATAAAGTTATTCTCGATTGAAAATGTCAGTTTACGAGCCAAATTCTCATCATTTGCGGGAGGTTTTAATTTTCTGCTTCAATATGAAGAAATCTGCGACTGAGGCTCATCGAATGCTTTCAAATACTTATGGTGAGGCCGCTATTAGTGAAAGAATATATCGTGAGTAGTTTCAACGCTTCAAAAACGGTGATTTTGACGTCAAAGACCGGCATAGCGGTGAAAGAGAGAAGATTTTCGAAGATGCAGAATTGGAAGCATTACTTGATCAAGACTCGTGTCAAAATCAAGAAGAATTGGCACGATCATTGGGAGTGACTCAACAAGCCATTTCAAAACGCCTCAAAGTCATGGGAATGATTCAGAAGCAAGGAAATTGGGTGCCGTACGAGTTGAAGCCGAGAGATGTTGAACGGCGTTTGTTTGCTTGTGAACAGCTGCTTGAAAGGCAAAGACGGAAGGGATTTCTGCATCGCATTGTGACTGGGGACGAAAAATGGATTTCATTACGATAACCCCAAGCGCAGAAAATCTTCGGGGAGTTCCCGGCCATGCTTCCACGTCGATGGCCAAATCGAATATTCACGGCTCCAAGGTCATGCTCTGTATTTGATGGGACCGGTTCGGCGTAGTGTATTATGCTGTTAAAAGCGACTGAAACAATCACAAGCGATCAGTATCGAACGCAATTGATGCGTTTGAGCCGAGCATTGAAAGACAAACAGCCGCAATACAACGAGAGACACGATAAAGTGATTTGCAGCATGACAATGCTCGACCTCATGTTGTGAAAGTGATCAAGACATACTTGGAAACGTTGAAATGGGAAATCCTACCCCACCCGTCGTATTCTCCAGACGTTGCTCCCTCTGACTATCACTTGTTTCGATCAATGGCACACGGCCTGACTGACCAGCACTTCTTATGAAGAAGTAAAAAATTGGATCGATTCGTGGATCGCCTCAAAAGATGACCAGTTTTTTCGACTCGGGATTCGTACGCTGCCCGAAAGATGGGAGAAAGTAATGGCCAGCGATGGACAATACTTTGAATCATAAATGTATAATCAATTTTTTACAATAAAGCCTCGAATTTCGGAAAAAAACGGCGGAAGCAAAGTTGTACACCTAATAATTCCACATTTATTAAACAATCAGTTTCGAGAACAGTTTTGGATGCTACCAGAAACGTATGAATTGCTTGAACAAAAACTGGCAAATGCTTTGACGAATAGTACGATGATGACAAATTTATGATTCCAATTTATAAACGGCTTTTGGCTTCTCTTTGGTTGCTTGCAATCCCAGACTCCAACAGGTACTATATATAATATTTTTTAATGACATTACTTATAAATATAAGAATCTTTTATAATTAGATTTACACATTTTATCATCTTTTACAGATTTGTTGGAGAACGATTTGATATTGATAAAAGTTCATTAAGTGTCAGCTTTATGGGAGTCATAGATACTCTGAATGAAATTGCTGACTATATGATTCAATAGCCTCAAGATCAGAAAGCAACTCATGTGAAACAAACTTTTCAACAAATTGCTGGATTGCCCAATGTATTTGGAGCAATAGATGGATGTGACATACAGATAAAAGTCACAAAAATTTGTTGAATAAACTCTGTGATAAATACAATCTAATTTGTGTATTATAATTTGTTGTGTATCATGATTTTTGTATTATAATTAGTTTTATTATGTTTTCAGAATAATGCCCAGTATTACATAAATAAGAAAAATCATTTTGCCATAACTTTACAAGCAGTATATGTTGCAGTATATGTTGCAGAGATGCATTTCACGGACTGTTTCGTAGGTTATGTATCTTCAGTAAATGACATGCGAATCTTCAGAAACTCTGATTTGTGGAGAGAAATTCAAAATAATTACAATCATTTTTTTCCAGAACAAGAGTATATAATTGGAGATAAAGCTCATCCTGTATTTAAATGGTGTATTCCTCCGTATCGTAATTTTGGGAATATGACAGAGGTAAATTATTTTAATACTTTTATATATTCTTTAATATTTCTAATTAATTATACACATATGTTATATTTATTCCTCAGATTCAAAACAACTTCAATTATGTTCGAACAAGATAAATTATTGAGAGAGCATTTGCTTTGCTCAAGGAAAAATTTAGAAGATTAAAGTTTCTTGTTATGCATCGAGATGATATGATTGCAGTCATCATAGCATGTTGTGTTTTTCACAACATCTGTCTCAGTGGCGTAGTTGATAATATGAAGGATTTTATAGCTGAAGTAGCTAAAGAGCCAGAAGAGATGCTTCCTAAAGTTGGTTTATCAGTAAATGAACCTGTGATGAAGATGCTGATGTTGCTAAGAAAGAATACTTAGCAAGGCTTGTATCATGATTGTACTAACATGGCTTGTATTAGTCCCGTAACACAGTAGGTATAGTAAGTTTAAAAAATTGACCAATCATAATTCATCATTTTTTTCACATTCAACCGTGATTGATCATTTTAATTCTTAAGGAGATGCTGGTCCTGTTTTACCATTAATTATTAAAGACTCTTTTCTCTTAATTATGTTTATGGATTGAAAAGTCCTTCTCCACAAGTATCGATAACAACGCAATTCGCCAGTTACAATTGAATACGAAAAACGAACGAAAATTGAAAACTTACAGTTTTATTATCGGCTTCTGTAGTCAACACGTCACAATATGTGCTGCATATAAGAGTTTCAGATCTTGCACGTTCATAAAAAGTAGCTGACGAATTGCAGAAAACCTGAAAGAACAATCTTATGCTTTTAAAAACGAGATAGAGGATTTAGTATAAGAGAAAAGAATCGCCGAAAATTTCGTTTGTATATTACGAGTGAAATTGACGTGAAGCCATGAAACGGAGCAATATTTTAGTTCCGCAATATTCCGATAGCGGCGCTGTCATGAAAAGTGCATCGCTGAATAATAGAAATGATCTGAATTATTGACCTATTCAGGCTCATATCAATAAACGTACTTACGTACCCTGGTCAAAGTTCTTTCTTTTGAGAGGAAAAATAATAATAAAATAAATATGATATTAGTTATTTCAATTTCGTTGAAATAATTTCTTCATAAACAAGAAACGTACCATATTATTTACATATGAATACAAATGAAGATAATTATTATAATTGCACTGTTCTGTCTTTTACATTTATTTAGTAAATTATTGATGCATATATATATAAAATAACATATATATGTATATGTATGTGTATATATATATATATATATATATGTATATATAATAGCATACACACGCGTGCGTGCGTGCATGCGCGCGTGTGTGTGTACATAAATATAATACATGTCTAAATTTTCCAAATAACTTTATTTACTGAATTATTTACATACTAGTATACATATATATCAAAACTCGGAACGCGATGTTTCGGTTGAGCTTCGATTCTGCTCGGATGTCGGAACGACAAGCAACAATCTCGTAGCAGACGTAGCATATAAATAAAATTTTCGAATATTCATTGCTCTTATACTAAAACTTATAACTCGTTTCTGCAAGCATAGTACTGTTCTTTGAAGTTTTTTGTAAATCGCCAGCTCGCACAGTAACAGGAACAAGACGAGGAGCTACGGTCCATCTGCGAATCTGAATTTCCGCTTACTGCGAATTCAATGGGAACCGACGCATACTACACTTTATTGTGAAATGACTGGCGAGGCAATATATACCGGCATCTTTACGAAATCGCGTCTTTCGCATGTTCCATGACGCAGCTCATCCGGGTCCTAAAGTTACTGATCGGGTAATCCGTCAGCGGTATGTGTGGCCTAACATGCACCGCGACATTGCGAAGTGGTGCAAAAATTGTCTAGATTGTCAGCAGTCAAAAATTACCCGACACGTTCAACTAAATCCTGAAAAATTTATCGCGCCCGACGGTCGGTTCGAGCATGTTCACATGGATTTAATAGGTCCCTTGCCTGAGTCGAACGGGTACAAATATTGTGTGACAATCATTGATAAATTTTCGCGTTGGCCAGTAGCAGTACCTCTCAAAGACACCGAAGCCATTACAGTGGCACGCGTTTTACGACAATTAGGTGGCAAACTTTGGAGCACCTAAAACGGTAACTACTGATCAAGGTAGCCAGTTCGAAGCACAACTTTTCACTGCACTTCTTCAGCTGATCGACTGTCAACGGATTCGTATCACTCCGCCTCGAACGGTATGATCGAGCGGTGACATCGAAGCTTAAAGACTGCAATCATGTGTCATGCTAATGAAGGTTGATCACGAGTACTTTCGACCGTACTATTAGGTCTGCGTATTCATGTCCGCCTTGATACCGGCGCATCGCCTGCGGAATTCGTTTACGGAATGACGTTGCGCGTCCCCGGAAAATTTGTACTGCCGGACGACTTTACTCCTAATCCTAAAATGTTCATCGAAGAATTTCGCGAGCATATGCGCAAAGTTAAGCCAATCTCGGTAGAGCACAAGCATAAGAAACGCGCATTTGTATTCAAAGATTTATACTCATGTTCCCATGTGTTTCTACGGTACCAAGAGAGCATTAGAGCATCCCTACACCGGACCTCACAAAATCATAAATCGTGTGTCGGATCGAGTATTCGACATTGATGTTAACGGTACACAGCGTAATGTATCAGTCGAAAATTTAAAACCAGCGTATTGCATACGCGATGACTTATGTAATGCAACCCAAGAGGCAGGGCAAACAACCAATTCGTTCAGCAACGAGCAACCAGTTTTAAAAATATATGCGCGTCCGAAGAAAAAAGTCATCTCCGCCATATAATTATAATAAGTTCTCTCAACGACAAATGTAATTAGCTTAAGACAGACACCAAAGACAACACGCAATGATATGTTTTATATGATATGTTTTATATGTTATGTTTTATATGTTTTATATGATAGACCTAAGTGCCAACATTATAAATGTACCTGTCACTAAAGCAATATTTTGTAAATCTAGTAAATAAGCATAGTGTTTAGATTCGTTGTTACTCGGGGGGGGGGGGGAGTATGTAGAGAACTACGTTCTCAATACCTCACTAGCGCATCGAGCGGAGAAAGCCTAGAGATTTTGTAGATTGCGAGTTGCCTACAAGCAGCGTCAGAGAAAAATAAGAAACCAGATAGATTATGGCGCTCATCCTGTTCGGTCGTATTCATACGTATTCCTGAAATAAATACATCGTTACTAGTTACAAGCAAAGTGGTCGATCTTTACACCTTACATCACGTCACACGACAAGCGTGGGCTTGCTTGAGAATCAGACTCGTCAATTGAGTCATATATTCTCACAGTTTTACGATTCGAACGCCGCCTACCGAGCACCATCAATACCAATTCAGAAAACTGATGTTGACTACACTTTTCAAAGCCTAGTTCGGCTTCCTATTCTCTATACTCCATGGTGCAGTTGGATGGCGTCTCTCTCTAAAGGCTTATTAAGGTTTAAACACAATAGGCACAGGCAATAGACACAGGCAACAGGGAATAACGAGCCATCCAATCAGAACTCTGGATTTAATATCGAACTTACACACCAGGGCTCTAATTGGACGGCTCGTTATTCTCTGTTGCCTATGCCTGTTGTTTAAGCCTTTAAACACAATAGGCACAGGGAATAGGGAATTACGCACCGTCCAATGAGAGCTTCGGGATATAAGTTCGATACATAACCTATACTAATACAAACATACCACTACAAAGATGCATGAAGTCCATGAGACAAAAAATGTGGTACAGGGAATAGGAACAATTTTCCGACGCGTTGGAATTTTATTGCCTGTTTCCTGTGCTTTCTTGACTAATGTTTTTTGAGATTATATTTTCATTCGTGAATTTAGTTTTGGCAAATTTCATTTAAAAGACATGACATTCATGATTATTGCCAGAAAAGAAAATTTCACGATTCACTGGAGGATAGGAATTTCGAAGATGTAGACGACTTTGATACAGAACACGATACAAGATCAAAAATATGGGGACGAGCTTTTAATAGATTTGAATCGATCTAAGCCATTTCTTTATGATAAAAAGATTAAAGAATTTCAAGATAGTATCATGAAAGAAAATGCATAGGCAGAAATGGCTTCTATTTTAGGAATTTCAGGTATGCACATTACAATTTAACTGAATATGTTTTTTAAATAATTTTTCCAATAACTAAGTACGCGTTGCGAGATACAGATTACTAAAGCCATCTATTGGAAAAATAATGGATTTCTTTTTACTACACCTAATATCTAATGCAAATTAAAAAAAAATTAAAAAATTTAAATTGTCAAATAGAATTTTGTCTTGTAGGTTTTCATGCCCCACTTCTTGTTTCATTTTCTCGTAGTTGCCTTTCCTTATTGAAGCGTTGACGAAGACATGTCCAATGTGTTTGACAATCTGAGACTACATAATACATAAAATATTGTCATCATCATTCATAAATTGTAATATTAGATATTTATACATAACATTAGATATTTCAGAAAAAAATATTTTTAACAAGAGGAGTAAAAATAAACATCTGATCTGAATGTTAATTTGCTTTTGATACTAATACATATGCTAGCAAAAGACATTAATTGATTTAAGTAAATATTATTTAAGTCGATAAATAAATATTTATTGATTTAAGTAAATATGTAATTAGAACTATTTAAATAATTTATTTATATTAAACAGTAAGTTAATAAAGTATATTAAAAAGTAATATTTAATATATGTACTTAGTTATTGGAAAAATTATTTAAAAAACACATTCAATTAAATTGTAATGTGCATACCTGAAATTCCTAAAACAGAAGCCATCTCTGCCCATGCATTTTCTTTCATGATAGTATCTCGAAATTCTTTAATCTTTTTATTATAAAGAAATGGCCTAGATCGAATCAAATCTATTAAAAACTCATCCCCAGTTTTGATCTTGTATCGTGTTCTGTATCAAAGTCGTCTACATCTTCGAAATTCCTATCCTCCAGTGAATCGTGAAATTTTCTTTTCTGGCAATAATCGTGAATGTCATGTCTTTTAAATAAAATTTGCCAAAACTAAATTCACGAATGAAAATATAACCTCAAAAAACATTAGTCAAAAAAGCACAGGAAACAGGCAATAAAATTCCAACGCGTCGGAAAATTGTTCCTATTCCCTGTACCACATTTTTTGTCTCATGGACTTCATGCATCTTTGTAGTGGTATGTTTGTATTAGTATAGGTTATGTATCGAACTTATATCCCGGAGCTCTCATTGGATGGTGCGTAATTCCCTGTGCCTATTACCTGTGTCTATTGTGTTTAGGCTTTAAACCATCTCTACCGTCTCTGTCTATGAATGTTGCATAAGAGACAAAGGCCTAGTTTTCATCGAGGGTTTAAACCGAATCAGAATATAAGAACCGACCAACTACAGTTGAGCATTCCCCTTTCAACTTTAACAGTGGAATACTCAACTGTAGTTGGTTAGTTCTTACATTCTGATCCGGATTTAAACCCTCGGTGGAAATTAGGCCAAAGACTGCCAACTGTAAAACGCGAGTTATATTTTGTGTCGAGAAATTTGCATATTCAATCTTTCCTTGTATGACACACTTTATAAAGCATCTTAGGTTGCATTCGGAAACATCACTCGTTGATATGTTCGGTAACTTCAGTGAAGATGTGAGGGTATCGTCTGCCTTTGAGTGACGAGTGTTCCCGAACGGCTTCCGTGTAGCGTTTGTGTCATCTCAATTCCACCTCATGTTTAACCCTAATCTCGAGCTAAACAATTTACCGGTGAAGAAAGGCGATGAAATGATTGTAAAGAGGAACGACGGCGGTATATGATTGTAAAAAGAAAGGAATATAAGTCATTCCTTCCAAATTTCGAATTTTGATTGGTCGATTCTCTTATGCATTATGCATGCTGTGCTGCGGCCCCGGTAACATACCGGCTCATATCGACTCCCCTTGCTTTTCGTACGGATGGTTTAGTAACACTCGGTGTGACTCTTTCGACGATTCTGAACGATGTCACACTAGTGCACATCGAGTACACATGAGTATTTCCGAATGGCTGATGTGTATTAGTAGCACACCAGTGAGTGTTTCCGAACGCAGTCTTAGATTCTGTGCCTAACTTTCATTTCTATCTTAAATTTCTATCTTAAATTAAATATTGAATAAAAAATTAAATGAACAATGACAGTGCCAATCAATATGGGATAAGCAAAAGGATATGCATACTGCATATTATATTATATATATTATATTATATTATATTATATTATATTATATTATATTATATTTTATTATACTGCATATTATATTATAGTAAATACCATATTAATTATTATGGATGTACTTCCGAAAATTAAACTTCTGATTTTCTTCCTGATTGGTACACTGATTGGACAAGATCATTTTCAAGGTCAAATATTAAAAAAAAAACGATTTTTTTCACATTTTTTTACACTATACGTAGAAAATCGTGTGCCCTTTCGCAGGGGGGAGGGAGGGGTGAGAATCGCTTCGTGTGGAAAGTCGAAATGTGCTCCCCTTGCGACAGTACAATTATGGAAGTCGTGCATCCCTTTGCAAAGGGGAAGGGAGGCACAAAACAAAATCTAACAGCTCTACTTGTGATTACATAAAATGTAAAAGTTTATATTTACCATAAAAATGACCTTGTCGGTAATTTTCATGATCACATTCGTAATTAAGGCATCAAAATATAGTAGTATATCAATCGACAAGAAAATCGGTTCACCTCTTCGGAAGTACACTCAAATATATTAGCATATGTATTTTGGTAAAAAATTACCCAACAAACGAGAATGGATTGAAATGGATTCAGATTTTCAGAAATACGGATTCATGAATCCTTTTCAATCCTCAATGCATTTTTATTGATTTATAGGAATTGCATAGTAGCGACGTCAAATGCGCGCCTCACCGCGCTGGACAGTCCTGTCCCTGTCGCGCGCTCACATTCGGTGAGCTAGACGAATTTGGCTATTTTCATAAGTTAATAACTCGTTAACTATTGCGACAATTGTAAAATGGTAGAGGACTTTTCGTCTCAGTTTAGTCCATTCTGCCCCTGTGCAAAAATCTTATCACTAATTTTCAAACACCCTGTATATAAATATTATAAACATGTATAAACATGGATAAAAATATAATTATATACAATTATATATGAAATATGCCCATACATGTCCATATATCCTTCTTTCTTTTGTAAAATTACTGTTTTATTATAAAAAAAAAGAATAATAATTAGAAAATATAAATAATTGCAAGAATAATTTCCATTGTTTTAGAAAAAAATCATTTTACAAAAGACAGAAGGATATAATTATATATGAAATATGTCCATACATATTCATACATCCTTCTGTCTTTTGTAAAATGATTTTTTTCTAAAACAATGGAAATTATTCTTGCAATTATTTATATTTTCTATTATTCTTTTTTTTTTATGAATGTATATACAGGATGATTTTAACATATTTCGTCACCCATCATGAGGTAGAGTGAATCGAACTGAGTCGAAAAATCCTCTACCATTTTGCAATTTTCGCAATAGTTAATAAGATATTAATTACTAAAAATTGCCAAATATTAGTCTTGAATAATTTTTTACTCAAATACTATCAACTTTATAGAAAAGCTATAAGAGACAAAAATCATTTATTTTCTTCTCATAAAGTTCTGAGAATTTTTTCAGAATTTTTTAATACCGTATTTTCTCATTTTTATGAACATAAGAAAATACAGTATTAAAAAATTCTTAAAAAATTCTTAGAATTCTATGAGAAGAAAATAAACAATTTTTGTCTCTTGCAGTTTTTCTATAAAGTTGATAGTATTTGAGTAAATTATTGAAAACCAATTTTCGCAATTTTTAACAATATATCTTAACTATCGCGAAAATTGCAAAATGATAGAGGACATTCCGTCTCAGTTTAGTCCGCGTTATATGTCCACAAACTCCGTCAAAACAATGATCAGACACCCTGTATATTCGTGAATGAAAAATTTTTTATTGACTCTAAGTAATACGTATAGCCAAATACGTAAAATAATGAATATCATTTAGTAGCAAAATACGGTAGTAGTATGATAGTTCTTTGTAAATGTAAAATAGTTCTATAATAGTAAGTATACAATTATACGATATGTGATACATTATTATTATTATATGTATGCAAAGTATTCATAAATTTTTATGTAATAAACTTTCAGAAGCAAAATCCCACAGATTTTGAAGAAATTGTTCGAAAAAATGTTAAAAAAAAATTGAAAAATTGTTTAAAAAAAATTATTTAGCTGTAAATCCCTCTAATATCGTTTACTACATTTTCCTATCTACTTTTCTTGCTTTGCTGTCAAAAATCTCATTGAATAATTATCAACTTCTTAATGTATTATATACTGTATAATTACTTACGTTTGCATTGAACTATTCTACATTTACAGAGAGCTGTTACACTGTATTTTACTATTAAATGATATTCATTATGGTTGTATGTATTACTTATACCCAGTAAAAAATTTTTCATTCACAAATATATATATAAATATACATTAACGTGCATAAATATAATATATACATAAACATAATTATAATTATAAACATAATTATATGAAATGTACATACATATTCATGCATCCTTCTTTCTTTTGTAAAATGATTTTTTTCTAAAATAATGTGAAAATTATTCTTGCAATTATTTATATTTTCTAATTATTTTTTTTATAATAAAACAGTAATTTCACAAAAAAAAGAAGGATATATAGACATGTATGGACATATTTCATATACAATTGTATATAATTATATTTTCATCCATGTTTATA
>JAANIC010006517.1:115213-200597 GCA_017607545.1 Acromyrmex charruanus
TACTGCATATCCTTTTACTTATTGGTTATTGGCACTGATATTGTTCATTTAATTTTTTATTCAATATTTAATTTAAGACAGAAATTATAAAGGTTAGGCAGAGAAACTAAGATGCATTATAAAGTATGTTAGAAAGAAAGATTGAATATGTAAACTTCTCGACACGAAATATATCTCGCGTTTCACAGTGGCAACCTTTGTCTCTTATGCGACATTCATATACAGAGACGGCAGAGATTTGAAGGGAGACACCGTCCACTGCACACACTATATTATCCCTTCCATCATGCTTACAATGCAATATTACAAAAATATCCGGTAAACAATTTTTCGTGCATGAATGTATATAAATATGTATAAACATACATAAACATGAAATTTATAAACATATACAATTATAAAATATGTCCATACATGTTCATACATTTTTCTTTCTTTTGTAAAATTACTTTTTAGTATAATATAAATAATAATAATGAAAAAACATCAAAAACATCAAAAATACATTGTCGTAGTTTGTTTTAGAAAAAATAAAATTTGGAGAAATGTATTGTAAAAAAATTGTTTATATATAATTATATGTATTATATATATTATATGTATTAATTATATGTATCATATATATTATATTAATTTTATACATAATTACGTATGAATATTTCTTTTTCAATTTTAGTATAAAGTCCATCAGCTAATTTTGTATTCACTTTAATCCTGTAAGATTTTTAATTCCGTTTAGTCAATTCGAAGATTTTTATACGACTATAATGCTGATAATTTGATCTCCATATCTGATATAATTAAGATGAGTACTCAGGAGCCTTAACTAATAATTTTTTGTAGCATGACAAAAGGAATATAATAACAAGACTTTCATAAAATAATCTTGTATTTAATTCAGAATGTTATTATTTCTTTTCAGCTTTTTTCGCACTTTTACTCGTTGCATCGCCAGCTTTAACTTTCTTAGTTTTCTTTTTTAATCTGTAAAACGCATCCGTCCGCAATTTATTTCTTATTTGCCTTGCTTTACGCAGTTTGAAGCGGTCAAAATCGCTGAGTTCTGCACGCTGAAACAAATAAATATTTTTCCCAAATATAATATCGTTCCAAAATATATTATTTCATAAAGTTGCAGGTCATCAGAATAAAGTTAAAGTTGTCAGTAAAAGTGAGATGGTACTTTCTATCAAAAGATACTGGCTGCTCATCACATATTTAATTTTTCTAAAAATAATTTTTCAATAATTTTGTTTTTAAGACATAAAAATGCATATCATTTGCTAAATATAAAATAAGTATTATATTTATTTAAATAAATAAACAATTAGCATATTTTGTAATACCTTCTTCTTGGCTTCAACTTTTTTGGCCCACATTGTCTCTTTCCAAAGTTCGTTAATATTAGCTGAATTCCACGCTTTACGCACGACACGAGTGGATCCAGAAAACGGAAAACGTAAACGGAATTTTGTCAAGTGAAGCTCATTGAGTCTCATTTCACAACGAGGTACACCTGATGATGGACCATCGACAAGAACCTGTGTGTGTATGGAAAAGCTATCAGTTTTAAGATTTGAAGAAGTTAACAATTTGTTAAAGAAGTTACAATTATATCATCAGAAAGAAATTAACATCACCAAAGTCAGTCGGCAATTCCTATCATATTATTATTTCATCATACAGAAATATAATTTATATTATAAAATTTATTATAGAGATTTATNTGCAAGAGGCTGTCGAGCTCATTCGCCATTCTGATCATCCACAGATACATCATCGACATTTTAACGTGTTGCGAATTGAACGTTCACAATTTGATTAATGATTATGAGACAATTCAAATGGAATTAAATATTTATATAAATTCGGCTGTGTGTGTGTGTGTGTGTGTGTGTGTGTGTGTGTGTGTGTGTGCGTGCGTGCGTGCGTGCGTGCGTGCGTGCGCAAAAGGCACACAATTTCATTTTAAACTTGTTTAAGTTAAGTCTTTCTGTCCATATTTAACATAATCAATATAATAATGACATTTATTATATAAAATAGCTAAAATCTGTTAAAGAGTAAAACGTTACCTATATAAAGTTTCTTGAGCAAATAAAAAATGGTTATAATTAACGTTGTTGCAGCAAATTATTAATTAATGTATTAGCTACAAAAAATTGTTTAATACTATAAAAATTGTATAATTCTATAATTTTTTCATACCAAAAAGATTAAAAAATTTTAACAAAGAAAAATATTGTTCCTACCCGATTCTGATCGATGACATCAACGATGGTAACTAGTTTGCCTTGATAAGGACCATCGCTCGCATAGGCCACACGGCCAGATTGTACAAACCTTTGGAACGGCTGTTGAAAAAGAATAAGATATTACTGATAGCATTCACAATCTATATTAAATTTACCTTTAAGGAATAAATTTTTCAGTACGTAAATATTAAAACAATAAGTAACAATAATAGACTCAAGAGATTAAATCTAATTATATGTATAATGCCTATACGAGCCAACACAAGGTATTAGTGTGATATAATTAAAACTTTATTAGACGATTACAATATACGTTTCGACCTTTGTTTCAGGTCCTCTTCAGTACATAAATTAATAACACAAATACATATAATTAGTATTATAGTAATATCGCATTTTGAAGAATGTCCAATCTTAATGGTTGCACGTCGAATTGACCGATTTGCTATAGAACACGAATAAAATATTTTATTATTTTGACGGAAAGTTATATCTTGAGGTAACTTAAGTCACTTACATGTAACATTGATTCGGAAAATACATGAGTTTGCCAACCTATTCCGTTATTGAATTAAAATAACGGAAATGTATATCATAATTGTCTAATAAAATTTTGATTATTTCACATACTAATATGTTGTGTTGGCTAATATAAGCATTATACATATCAGTAAATATTAAAATTTTAGATACATTCAGAAATTTTTGATACAGAATGTTTCGTTTGTATTTACATTACTTTAAGTTAGAAAATTTCTATGCAAAAATATGAATTTTAATGACTTTTTCAAAGGGCTTTCTATAATAATTCATTACCTAAGTTTTAAATTTTAAGTCATAAGAAATTGTCCACTCATAGTCAATTATTTTTCTCGTATTCTATGATTGGTCATTTTTTACGGCTTAAGATTTAAGCTTAGATAGACTTATGAAAGTCTATTATATATCTACAGTTTTCTAATTTAGTAATAAAGTAATATAAATATAAACAAAACACACAAAAAGTCTTTATTTTATTAACTTAAAAGATATGCTGAAATCGATGAATTCAAATTAAAATAAATGTAGAATAAAAATTTGCTATAAAAGACTTATGTCCATTTTTACTTAGTACACACACACGCGCGCGCGCGCGCGCGCGCACACACATAAATGGAAGAATTGCCTATTGCTCATATATCAAACAAATATATGTGTGAAATAGAGATGAAAAAAAATGATCAATTTTACAATAATTTATTCAATCGGTAAAATATAATAAATTAGTTAATAATTTTTGGAAGATAATAAAATGATAATTTTTAAAAATTACATCAAAATAAAATAATTTGATGTAAAAATATTTAGTTTTTATTAAATTCAAAACACTTTATTTGACTCATATTTTCATTTTATTAATATTACATATAATATATTGTATACCAATATGTAATACTAATATGTAATATTATTTCTTTTAATTATTACATAAGATAATAAAAAGACTAGGTACATTGTCTAAACTAGAGGAACTTCAAATAAGTTTTCTTTATTAGAATTATGAAAAAACGTAACAAGTACAGTAATCTTAAACTACCTTTTGTTGTTAATCTTTAACACATTTTAATTTTTTATTTGTATTTTTATATTTTTTACTTTACTAAATTAAACTTATAAAATTTTCATTATTTGCTTGCTATTTTAATGACTAGACTGTTAAAAACAGTTTTTATTAGAGTAAAAACAAAAACACAATTGTACATCAAAAATAAAATAATCTTTCTGTAAGTGCACTAGTGTAATATCTAAATAGAAGTATAGTAGGTATAATTTTAAGTAATTCAGTAAAGGTAGTTTAAAATACCAAACAAGGAATTATGTAAAATACTGGAATTTTTAGTCTGCATCGCTTTCTATTTTTTGATCAAATCTCTAGGAAAACATACGTTGAAAATTTTAGCATCGATTAAATTTTACATTTAGATTTAGTAAATAGTATCCTATTATTATTCTATCAGCGATTTATATTCTCGACGAGAATATTAGAAGAGAAAATATTAACATTGTTTTATATTATGTATTAATGTAAAAATTAAAAATAAAACTTTGTGCATATTGTTGCACTATTTGTACATAAAACTATAAAAAACAAATTTTGTCAAAATTACCAATTACCATTTTACCATAACTTTACTTAAGTGTCAAATTGAATTTTACATCTCTAGTGCAAGAAAGTATAAAAATCCCAAACGTTTGCAACATGCATGTACAGACCATTGTCTATGGGTACGATTAACGCGATGCTACAAATGCTTTAAAACAATTTTTGATTGGTCAATTTGTAAAATTCTTTTTTCTAATTGGTCAACCAAACGCTTCAAAGTATTTGTAGTGAGACTTTGAACGCAGCCTATGTGAGTTGTACAGAAGTATTTTCATTATCCAACCAGAAACCGACTGCGGCTATCTTCGTCTTTAGGGATCAGATAGCCTTAGCCGCGATTGCTTCTGGTTATATAACAAAAATATGCCCCAATTATTGTGTTTATCAAACATTAAAGCTCATTCTGCAATGTGCTCTTTGTTTCCTGTTTTTTACCTTTTGCTTTTAACTCCTTTGCAACCATTTTATCGATAATTGTATTTCTTGCTATGTATTTCTTGATTCTTTCGAAGTTCGTTAACTCTTATCTCAGGCGATATAAAACAAAAAACCAGATAAGTAAAAAAACGAGATGTAAAAAATAGCAAAAAGCGCATTATAGAACAGATTTAGGCTAATTCTACAACATGCTCTTTATTTCCTGTTTCTTGTTGTTTGTTGCTTGCCTTTTTGATCAATAAGACAAGAGACAAACAGCAAGAAATAGAAAATAAAAAGCACATTGTAAAATTAGTCTTAAAAGTTATTCTACAATGTGCTTTTTATTTCAAGTTTCTTGCTTTTTGCTATTTTTTACATCTTGTCTTTCTTATCTGGTTTTTTGTTTTATATCGCTTGAGATAAGAGTTAACGAACTTCGAAAAAAACAAGAAATACATAGCAGGAAATACAATTGTTGATAAAATGATTGCAAAGGAGAAAAAAGCAAAAGGTAAAAAGCAAGATATAGAAAACAAAAAACACATTGTAGAATAGGTTTAACAACAAAATGGAACAAAAAAGAAAACAAGCTGAGTGGCACATGCGCATTACAATCAATTGGCACTTTATAACTTTCTCTTTCATACACAGATGTTGACTTCAGGGTAGCGATTATATAACTTTTTCCCTAGAACGGAAACGTGAAAAGTGAAAATTCTTTGTATGTATGTACGAACATACATAAAAATTTTCACTTTTCATATTTCTGTTCTAGCGAAAAAGTTACATGATCGCTATCCTGATTCAACACATAATTTCTCTTCCATTTATATATGTTCTAAGATTTCTACCAATGTAAATGAACTTTAATTTCAGTTTGACTTATTTTTTATCTTTTTCTAGTTATAAGATTCAGTAACACATAAAGAGCAACTTAAACCAATTAAGTTAATCTACATTAATAGAAATGAACTATCAACTTCAAGCAAACTCTGATTAACTCGTAATCAATAGGCAATTTAACCGGTAGAATTACCTAAGACAAAAATTCTAATATATAAATCGTTCTTAATCTTTTTTTATAATTAAACATAATTCTATTAAAAATTTAATAATTTTATTCATATTATACTTAATAAAATAATGCTGAGTCTATAATGCTGGTAGAAGTCGTCCCCAGCAAACGAGAATGGATTGAAATGAATTGAAATAGATTCAGATTTTCAGAAATATTGATTCACGAATGTTAAAATGAATGCTTTTCAATCCTGAATACATTTTTATTCATTTATAGGAAGAATTGCATAGAGTATATCTCTATGCCTTTCAATCTAAAAATAATATTAGCTTTTTCTGTGCATAACACACACATTGTGAATACTGTTCAATTCAAAATTTTGAATAGGAAATACAGTTTTTCAATCCAATTGCATCCAATTGAATCTAATTGAATCCAATTGAATCCAAAAAAAGTATTAGCTATGTAAAATACGCATTCGGATAGAAAAAAATTTCCATCCATTTTAATCCACTCTCGTTTGCAGGATCTGATGCATTTTTTTTAAACTCTGCGAGCGTGATTTAAAAATAATTTATTGCGCGAATAAATGATATTGACCGGATCGCATCACTATGAAAATGTAAGATACGTCTAGGATCCCATGTGAAGATACACGGGGATGCACCATGCGGTTGATGAACATTCAGTCGATGAGGTTAAGTCGCAAGATAATTCGCAAGACAAAAGTGACCGGATGTTAAAAATTGTGATCATAATCACATGAGAAGAGTGGAATCCGCGGAAAATCTATCCGACAACTATTTATACGATTTTACAAATCATTGTTCAATCACCATTCACTTACCATGATCTTCCGGAACACAAAAGACAATAGACCACGAAAAACCGAAAAAACCGAGGTCGCTACACTCCGACAAGAATGCCATTTCAGGGATCGTTTACAACGTTGAGATCAACGCCATCAGTCGGCAATCATAGCCATTAGGCTAGGTTTTCATTTGAGGTTACGATATTCATTTTCAGCGCCAAAACAGACGTGATCAAAATTGACGAATATTAGGTTGCATTTTTATGCTGACACTCGACGCTCAATTCGAGCGTTAAAACAGGTCACGTGATCAAAATTGACGAATACCAAGCATCCATTTTGACACTTGATCTGTTTTGACGCTGAAAATGAGCGTCAAGCGTCAGCATGAAAAAGCAGCCTTGAAGTGCTTTTTCATTCGTCTCGACATTATGCAATTCCATCATATCAATCAGCATCAAATTATTTTAACCTCTCAAAATACGACGGTTTATCACAAGAACAATGACATACTCGCTATTCCGCAATATCAAATGCGGAATAGCGCTGAGTGATTGTTTCAATGACGCATTCTCTATTCCGCAGTCCTATTCTGCACTGTGTGATTTCACCCTTAGGGTGCGGAAAAGAGCTGCGGAATAGAGAATGCGCCATTAAAACAACTAATTAGCGCTATTCGGAATAACGCAGAAAAACATTGATTAGTTGCTTCTATGACGCATTCTCTATTCCGCAGTCGTTTTCCGCACCGTGTAATTTCCCCCTAAAAGCGCGCTTTTATCTCTGAAATTTTATAGTATGCGTAACGTAAATTATAGCATGTTAGCGCGTTTTTAATCGTTGTAAGAGCATTCTGAACGGCCAATGTTGAGTATATTGATAGTAAATTGAATATGGCAGCTATTACGAATTACTCCAGTCAATCAGAGAAATATATTGATCACGTAACACTTTGCAAATCTCTGGACGTGGTCCAATTTATGCTGAAAACGCTCATGAGCATTGTTTGTCTTTGTTTAACATTTGATGAACAACAAAAATGAAATAATTTTTAAATGTGAGCGTGAATCGAACAGCGGCCTCTGTTAGAATGCGATGAAGAAAGAAATAGCGAAACGAACAGCAACGGAAAGAAAGCAGGATGAGAGTGAACCAATCAGTGTAATTCCGTTCCGCTTTTTCACACCCGAGCTCTCCATAGTAAAACAATTTTTTCGCAGTCATAGCGGAATTGAGTGGAATATAGTTGAGAAATCCGCGAGGTGACGCATTGGATGCACACGTGGATTCGTTCGCTGCGGTATTTTACGGGACTTTTCTTGCGAAAAGTCTAAAACGATTGCATAGCGCTTCTTCGTTCTAATTTGGCCTGCTAGTTGGGCTGGCGTGTCTGTGTTCATTTTTGTGCTCTTCTCTATTGTATCTCTCCGTAAATTGCGTTCTCGGTCCCATGTTGGGGGTACTGGCGAGTGGAAGGGGGGGGAGGTAGAAGCCGCTAAATCTATAATATCGCGTACTGATTCTCCCCCCTCAATCAAATCAAGTTTTCTGCCCTCTCCTTCTTCCTCATCATTTTCCAATTTCGATCCTGGTGCACATTTGACGGACACCTCTTCGGACAAGAATATGAACCGAATGCTTACTAATTTGATGGCAGAAGCCGCCGGCAGTAATGGCGACGGCGTCTCCTCCCTACCAGCCTTTGTCGCCATCGACGACACAAATTGTCTTGGCCGTCGATACGCCTCACTCTAAGAATAATCGTTCGAACAGTGCGTCTGCATCCCCCTTGGATGCGTCGACGTCGGCACTTGCCAGAACGAGGAATACCTCGATTAATAAATATTCTAAAAATGACATTCCCCCCTTTGTCATATATGCATACTCGGACAAGTGAACGATGCATTTTTCTGTGCTTTCTTGTATTGTTTCTGAGTCTATCAAGAGCGATATTCTTCTCATTAAGAGGTTTGGCGCCGGTAAAGCCATTATAGAAGTCAAGACTGCAGACGAGATTAATCGTCTGATTTCTAATCCTGTCTTTGATAAGAACGGCCTTCGAGCTTTCAATCCTTCTTTTAAGGTTTTCCTTACTGGAATTATCAAGGGCATCGATCAAGGATTATTTCGCTGGATTATCTCAGAAAAAACCTAATCTTAACGGTCAAAATACTTGACGTATAACGCTTAGGGTACTATCCCATTAAGCACGGATCAGAATGACGGATCGGGTTTCTCACTAGAATTAAGCATTTTGTTCCTGTTCCGTTCCGCAACAGTTTTCTCTACCCATCCCATTTAGTAAAAACGAAACTGAATCTGGTTACAAAATATATTTCACCGTTACAATTCAGTATTTTAGACAACTCACAACAATATTATCGGCAAGATAATTGCACAAATTATATGTGTATTATTATTTCAACTGCCCAAAATAACAAAATATCGATGAATCAAGCATATTTACCTACGATCGACGCGACATTCCTGTTACAGAACGGAACTGACTGATGTGTAGTTGGGTTGAAAAAGAAAATGAAAGAAACGTAAATAATACTTTATAATATTAAAATAGTTAACTTTAACAGGAAAATACGCATATGCTCTCTAGACGCGAATTCATTATTTGAACTACATATTTTTAGCGAAGTTATTATCTTGACAATACGCAATCTTTTCATTTCTACATCTACTTTCTTCCATACCTGAATTTTGGTTTGGAGACAATATTCATTGAAGAGACCCATAACCAGAATAAAAAAGAACTTTAACGTGGCTGAAAATATAAAATCTTGAAACATGGATGAAAAAACAATCTTATTAGTTAAATTAAAAAAACTACAAACAGCGAAAAATTTGCCAACTTGGCGTGCTGGACCAATGTTCGAGAGAGTGCGAAACTTGTACTCAACACATTGTTTTATTACAAAAACAAAAAAATATGAGAATGAAACGGAAATTCTGGATACGGCTAATGTTCACGAAATGAAACATTTACAAGATGCAAGTTGGTTCTTGAGATGCAAATGTTTAATCATGAAAAGTTCTTTAATTATTTTAGAATGACCAGAATTATTTGAAGAACTGCTAATGTTAGTTGGACCACGGATTCAGAAAAAAAAAGTTTGTCGAATCCCAATTTCACCTCGTACAAGATTGCAATTGACTTTGCACTGGTTAGCATCCGATGACAGTTTAGCATCTCATTCATATGCATTTCGTATTGCACCCAATATAGCATCCAAAATCGTAAGAGAGACTTGCACTGCAATTTGTGGGAGGATATAGTTTTTCTGCAACCTACCCCTGAAAATTGGCAAAAGGTTGCTGATGAATTCGAACAAATCTGTCAATTTCCAAACTGTGTTGCCTCTATAGATGAGAAGCACATTATCATTCAGGTATGTATCTGATGAGTGATATGAGTGATATAAAAATCAATTGCACACGAGCCAATTGTGCACAAATCAATCACAGCTAAAAAAAAATTTTAAAAACTCTACGCAAAAGTCGTTGTAACTGACAGTGGACAATTGCTACAGTGTGCAAGTGAACCACTCCCTCTGATATAATTTCATTTTTCATACATTTTTTCACACAAACAAATCTGACATTATTGAACTCTTATTAATTATAGGCACCACCGAATAGTGGTTCATCCTGCTATAATTATAAAAGTAGTCATAAACCTACTAGCTGTGAGTGATGCAAATGATTGCTTCAGCTTCGTGGACATTGGAGCAGAAGGGAGACGTAGCGATGCGAGTATTTGCTAGCAATGACCTTGTTCGACTATTAAATACAAATTTACTTCAACTGCCTGCCAGGCATTTGGATGGTAACGGATTCAAATTTCCGTATGTCTTAGTAGGGGATGAGGCATTTCCACTAACATCTTATATGATGCGGCCATACTCTCGGAGTGGGAACTTAACTATTACAAAGAAAAATTTATTATATAAATTACAGATTAAGTCGGGCACGGAGAACAGTCGAATGTGCATTTGGGTTATTAGCGGCAAGATGGCGAATTTTTCGTCGGCCAATTGTTGCTCACATATCAACGGCCAAATTAGCCGTTCAAGCTGCAACGGCCATACATAATTTTATAATGAAACGTGAACTTCAATTGGAGCCATCGGAAAGAATGTATTCTGTTTTAAGTGATAATGACCGAAATGTAATGTCAATTGGAATTGAAAATATACGTAATTGCAGTGTACAGTGAAGGAACGTTGAGGCTATACAAATTAGAGATGCCTTTGTTACGTATTTTGAAACTTCAAATCCACTTGATTGGCAGTGGAGGAAAGCTCTAAACAATGAATATTAAATTTCTATATTATGTAATTATATTGTACAATATTATGTTATGTAATTATTTATGTTATGTATCACATCTATGTTATTTAAAAAATAGTCCCTCATAGAGAAACTCATTGGTAATTGTGACAATGCGTTAGATAAGTAGTTTACTGTGAAATTTTGCGATTAACTCTCAATCATTATAAGACAAAAAAAACCATATTTTTTTCTAATTATTAATATAAATATAAGATCGTACATACCTTAATGTTTTGAACTTGACATACACATTGTAGTGTAACAACAAAACTTTTATTTTTATCAAATCCAAATATGAACTACTCGTCAGGTTTTATTGAAATAGAAATGAATAGAATAAATTTTATTTTTATTATATAATGTATAACGTATTGATAAAAAATTAAAGGTAACAATAATAATATAAAAAATTTAAAGTCTTTGAAGTTCCTTCTCCGCCAATTCTTCGTCTTCTGCCGTATGAATGAGACGCAGCAGCTCTATTTATATTCGCCTTCTTCGAAGATAGCTCAACCTACGCAGGATATCTCTCAACTGCTCCAGGAAACTGTCTACTGCATCCTTTTTTTTGGAGTATTTTCGGCAAGTAACTGCTGCAATATGTTGTCATGCAGCGTCTGTAAATCGAGATCATATTGTTTTCCTATAATACAAAATCTCATCCATCGAGATTTCATCCACGCTACGTCCTTAAAACCTAAAAATCCCTAGTTCAAATTATGAATTCAGCTTACACAAATACATTAACAAAAGTACATTTATAAAAGTATATTAGCCCATTTGCGAGTGCAGATTATTACCCGTATTTATAGTCAGATCTTGTACTTAAGGCTTCCTTTTTATAACATTACTTTAATTCCGAAGCGCCACTACGGTCTGAGTATTAAGATGTTGAACTAATATATATATATATATTTTTTCCACGTAAATGTAATGATTTCAGAATTGATAATTACGAGCTGATAAATCATCAGCATTAACGCAATTGATCTGAAATATTAATAATCCCCCCAAAATTTCCCAAATTAATCTTAAAAAACTACAATAAACTTATTGCGAAAAATATTGCCTCGGCCGGGAGTCGAACCCGGATCTCTTACATTCCGTGTGAGCGTCCTGAATGAAATCGATTTTTTTTTAAACTGCTACCAAATTTTCAAAAATCGATTTTTTTTTAAACTGCTACCAAATTTTCAAAATTCAATATTTCTTAATAATCTTGTGTACTTCAGTAGCTATACTAGTGTAGATTATAAAAAAATTTTTTATTTTATTCCAGACATGAAGATTGGACACTTCTACTGCTTGCCTAAAAAAATCACGTCTATTTGTTGCAACCTGCCAAGCGGCCATTTTGTATCAAAAATCAATAAAAAAATTCGTGTTTGCACTTAAAGATATGTACAATAAGCCCTGAAAATTTCAAATTGATCGCTTAATTAGGGAAATCATAAAAAATTCCCAAAAAACCTTCAAATTTTTGGCTGTCGGCTAGGTTTAACCCCTTAAGCCTTAACAATATGAGAAGAATAATCGACTGTGATTGGTCAATTACTTACTCTTATAGTCTCATCCATTACTGATACTGTCATTGTAGACCACGCATTATGCATGGTCTACAATCGGCAGTACCATCCTTAATCCATTATTGCTACTGCCCATTGTAAACTATGCATTATGCAAATTGGAACATAGAACGTAAAGGAAACGTCAACTAAACGTTAAAGAAACATAAATAAAAATATAGATAAGTTCTTCGGCAAGCAGAATGCACGAGCAGAATGTTCGTTGAATGAAGCGTGATTAGGTAGTCTAGAGAATCTAAACGGAACATCGTCGAATTCTTAGACGAACGTGAATGAAGTGTAATCGAGGTCCTTGGTAAGCAAAATAATATTTTAAAATATATTTCATTTATTCGGTAAATATCTAAAAAAAAGTGCTATGCTTTTTTCTTGGAGCCAGGGGCTCACTACAAAAAATTATTTCATTAGAACATAATTGAAAAATCTTTCAATGCTACATTTTTTATCCTAGTCTGTGCGGTTTTTTAAATTCGAGAAGTTAGTTTCGCTAAGTCCCTCTAGTGACTGTGTCACATACTATTCAACGATGCTTCGTTTACGTTTGCTGTACAGTTCAATGACGTTCCGTTTTAAAATAAATTTTTTTATCTGTATATTCTGGAAGCGTACACAAAGCGAATTTGAATGCGTGTACTTTTTGCCGAACGTTTAGGAAGCGTAGACGAAGTACTAATGAATGAAATGTTTAGGAAGTGTGTCAGTACGCTCCATGCATTCATTGCGGAGTGTTGAGGAGCGTATGAGAAACGTTAATGAAAAAAAAAATTTAAAACGTGTGAAATGTGACAGATGTGTTTTGGGTATACTTTACGGAGCGTTTGGTGAGAGTTCATGGAGCGTGTATGAATATTCAAAACCACTAAGAGTCAATGGAAAGTCAATGAAGTGTTTAAGAAGCGAAGTTAAAATTCTTTATTCACACTTCTTTGATGCTTCGACAAACTTTACATTTTCATCAGGGTAATAGTAAATCATGATGTAATCAAGGGCCCTGAGGCATTAAGTTAATACATTTGCTCAAAGTGTTACTTTTGCACAAAATACACGTACAGAAACCATATTTCAAGTTTTATTTTGTAATTAATAATTAATAATGTAAGTTTAAAATTATTGTACTGCATTAGTACCAGTCAATACTGTGAATGGCTCCTGACTTTAAAGAATACACTACTGTTCTTCTTCTCTTGAAATATAATTTGATTAATAGGTAGAAAGAATATAAAGAGTAGAAAGAGAGTTCCGTGCCCACTTAACCTTACTCTTTCTAGGTTCGTCAAGACGAAAGATCAAAGAAATTTCGTCGCATGCTCCGTCCAATACTATATGTCGATCGATATACAATGTATGATTTCATTATTTCATGTGCGATAGCTACGATAGGAAGCTTTAAATTCACGAAAATAATAAGGTTAAAAGCGTTTAAATTTTAAAGTATTATTTATTGAAAGTGTATCAAAAATAATATAAATAACATAAGTACATTAAACTATAAATACCTATAAAAACTATAAAAATACCTATAAAAATACTATAAAAACCTATCTAAATACATTGTTAACTATGTTGTTAGGAAATCTATCACATCACTCAGGACTTCGATTTACTACTAGTATAACTGGTTGACTACATAGTACATCCAAAAAGAAACATGAGAGAGGACATGACGGCCCAAAACTTGTAACCGCAAAATGCTGTCACGCACTACTGTCCTTTGACAAAGTGTAAATTACATAGCAATGTCCACTTTTCTTAGGGTACATCATCCATTTTTCAAGGCTGGAGATGATAAATCGATATTTGGTTCATATAATCGTGCTACATATAGCTATATAACGTCAATCAATAGTAGAACATTATCCAATCTAAATGGGAGCAAATTTGCTTGGGTCGAAAACGCTAATGAGTGTACAGCGATATTCTCATTTTAAAGATATACTGTAATTGGATATCGCGTGTCGCGGGCGACTAACATCACGCTGTTGTACCGGAGCCATAATAGTTTTATCCTAGAGTTCTAGAAACCAGAGATGCGACATGCGTTGGTTGGGTTAGGTCGTCATCGCCATTTTAATTCAGTATAATTCAGTATAATTCAGTATAAGTACTTATAATCTGATAATTTAGTATAAGTACTTTTAAGCTGATGACAGCTGATGCATTACATAGGAAAGTTAAATTGTTAGAAAAAGAACAAAGTATTTCTTTATAACTGTTGTGTGTTTCGCGAGTTTTCTCCATATCTGGATCCATTCTTGGAATGCCAACGTTTCATGAGCCTTGCAGTCCACTTCATCAGGGTGAGGAGCAGCCTGATTGTCTGATACTGAGCTGTTCTTCCAGGCACTTCCTTTTTATATTACGCTGCTTGTTGGAGTGGGAGTAGGTGGGAAGAGAGGGGGGGAGGGGTGGGAGAAGAGATGGTGGAATTTGGTTGGTCTTCAATAATCGGGAGAATGGTCTTCCATATTTTATTTATGTTGTAATCATTATCTCTATTTAGAGTATTTTTTATTAGTAGTTTTTTATTAGAGTTTTTTTATTAGAGTGTTTTTTTAAGTATTTCTTAATAAAGTCTTTCTTTTTAAAGTATTTCTTAGATAAAATACTGTAAATATTCTTTTATTGTTATTTATATTATTTTATTTTTTTTAAATAATAAAGTTAGTCAATTTGATCATATCCCTTCAATGTCGTATCTCTGATTTCTAAGACTCTATTTCATCCGTGAAACCACGTAAAGATACATTTTCACGAGTTGCTTAAACTCGTCGCCATTTCAGCGACAAAGAAGATCACGTGACGATTTTTGTCGCAAAACTATTAGAGCGACAATTTTATACATAAAAAAAGGACAAGAAGTATTAAATTTGACATTTCAGCGACAAATTTGATATGTTCGTATTTTTCATGTATCATTTGCGACATTAATACGCTGAATTAAACAGTTATTAGATTATTCTGAATGCACACATAGAATTTTCTATTTGGATTAGCAATAAAAAAAATTAATTAGGTTATGTATATTGCAGTTAACGGTGGTCAACATGGTAGATACAGTATGTCAACACTATCAATAGCATTTGACGCTTGTTGTTGAAATTGTTCAAACTACAAAATTTCAACCGCTGGATAACGAGCGACAAATCTGTCGCTCCAATTGCTTAGCAGCATGTGAAAATGTACCTTAATACGATGAATTTGATACATACCCAATCTTGCGGGTATTAACTAGTAACTTTCTATTGAATAATCTTAATTTCGGCGAAACATGTAAACATATATACGATATGTGTATTTAATTAATCATTTTGATGCATATTGTATCAATTTAGTACATCATTCTTTGAATACATCGCTGAAATGAAGATAATTTAATAAAAAGTTACTAATTAGAACGTGTGTTAAGTGCACGATGTACACTAGCTAGGCTAATGGCTATGTTTAGCTGAAAAAGCAGTTTTGCAATTGTTGTAAAAAAATTCTTTAATATGATTGATCTTACCCTTAGTTCCTCACTGGATCTAAATGTATAAACCAATCATATTCAAGAATTTTACAACAGTTGCAATGCTGTTTTTTCTGCTGAATGCAGCCAATTGCCTAGTTTACGGTTGCAGTTCACTTAACGCTTCAAACGCTACAGAGCATTTGTAACACTGGCCTAGTTTCCACCGAGAGTTTCATCCGGATCAGAATGTAAGAATCAATCAACTACAGTCGAGTATTCCCCTGTTACAGTCGGACGACAGGGGAAACCATCCGTGTGAAAAGCAAGGGAAGTCGGTGTATTATGGCCGCAGCACAGACTTACATAACGCATAATGCATAGTGCATAAGGGAATCGACCAATCGAAATTCTTCTTTTCCATGGAAAAGAAAAATTAAAAAAATAAAAAAATAAATTAATTATAAAATTATAATTAATTATTGTAATATAATTATAATTACATTATATTATTATATTATTATATTATTATTATTATTATTATTATATTATATTATATTATATTATTATATTATATTTATTATTATTTTTTATTAATTATAAAATTCTAAAAAGTATTATAAAAGAAGGGCAAAGAGCTAATAACGTATAAAAGAATTTTAATTTAAATAAGCAAAATTAATACAAAATTAAAATAAACAAACGTTTCAACTCCAATCGAGTCATTTTCAATGCAATCTTACAATAATATAAACATCGTTCTAAATTAATATTAATTCTTTTTGTTCACGGTTACTTTTCCAGAATTTTCTTATGACTTTGTTAATTCTTGATAAAAATGACTCGCAGCGTATTACACAGAAAGAAAAAATTTTATATTAAGGAATTGTAAGAATATTGTAAAACCATGTACGGATTTTTTAAAACGATGTTTATATTATTGTAAGATTGCATTGAAAATGACTCGATTGGAGTTGAAACGTTTATTTTAATTGTTTTGTATTAATTTTGCTTATTTAAATTAAAATTCTTTTATACGTTATTGGCTCTTTGCCCTTCTTTTATACTACCTTTTATTATAAGTACAGAGCTTTTTTATTATTTTTAATTTTATAAAATTCTACTTTTCCATGTGAGCGGTGAGGTGGAATTAAGATGACACACACGCCACGGAAACCGTTCGGGAACACTCACCACCCAAAGGCACGATACCCCCACTACTTCTCCACTGAAGTCACCGAAATACATCAACGAGTGATGTTTCTGAACGCAGCCTAGAGTATGCGACGCGAATAAATTTTGTATTCTTGGGATCGATTCTGTATCTTCAAACAAGGTGAAAATTACAAAAGCAAATTTACTAGGTGTTGATCAATGAAATAATCAGTATTCTAGTAAATTCGCTCATTTTTATAATTTTCACCTCATTTCAAAATACAAAATCGATTCCCAGAATCGATCTCCAGGGTATGTTCCAAAACTCGATTCCGAGTAACAGAGTTAACTCTACACCGTTCCAAAACGCGAGGTAACTGACCATATGGGCAGAGCCTATTCGTTTCAAAAGTATAAGTAAACTTCGGAGTCAACTCTATGAACGCTGCTTCCGAGATGGGTTGAAAGAGTAAGGGTCTGAGCACAAGAATTGTCGTAACACTTACTAAGAGACTTAAATTATGACGTAAGTAACTCACAAGCTTTTACGTACAACTTATTACCGTGTCTCCAAGAGACGGCAATAAATCGTACGTCATACGCCAAAGCTTGTTACTTACGTCTACAACGTAAGTCTCTAACTAAGTGTTACGACAATTCTTGTGCTCAGATCCTAAGTGCGGTAAACGAAATTTGAATAACATATAGATATACCTATTATTACCTGTGACATGTAAAGATACTAAAATGGCTCTAAAATTAATTAAGGATGTGCATATATTAATAACTAATGATAACGGAACACCATTACAAGAAAATAATTCATTGTGGGTAATCGACACGAGAGATAAGTAGAAAATGTAATTCGAAAGCTTATATCAAGATTAGACGTATGCACGTACATACATACATGATTTATCTCAGTTTATCTCTTTCTACTAAATAAAATATTAAATATAATATTATATGTATATATACATATATATATATATCCACACGTACTTCGAGCGGCCGGAGCGTTTCTATCGGCGCGCTCTCATTAGTACAATTGCAAACATTAATATCTTGATTATTATTACGAATATCGCTAAACGGAAAAGGACTTTTATGTTTATTTCGATCTACCTTCTTGTGGGCGGTGGGAGAAGTCTAGCGGAATATTCCATATAATATACAGATCATAATGATTTCATCTCAGACTTCGTCTCTAGCGATTTCATCTCCCTTACTTTTTCACGTTCCAAATTTGTTTAATTCGAATAACGTACTCTGACTTACTCTTTCCCCCACTACTCCGGATTCTTTAGAGTTGGCAGAGTCGAGTTTTGGAGCGCACCCCTGAAATTCATCGAAAAAAGTATTGTAACCTTTAGGCTGCGTTCAGAAACATTACCCGGGTGCGCCCGTTATTCTTATTTAACATTGGATGAATAACAAGAATAAAACGACACGTGGGACCACTCGGATGGTGTTCCCGAACGCAGCCTTATTGTAACCGACGTTATACATACATTATACATATATCAGTACAGAATGCGTCTGATTGAATTCGCTATTGTTTATGATTGAAAACATAAAATTTTCTTAATTATTTTTTATATAACTAAAAAGTTAAATATGAATCTAACCAAGATTTTTAGTTTTTTGAGAGGAGCAAAATGTGCTCTCAATAGTAGACGAGTGTCATTATTCGGTAATGTAAATACACAAGCAAGATGTAAGAGCAGTGAAGTTAAACTGAGGAGGCCTACGGCTATTGAGACAAATAGATATCAAAAATTGGAGGAAAAGATTGGTCTATATGGATATTCCTTACTGGCAAGTAATGTTACCATCTGCTATTCTAAAATTTTATTTATATTATAATAAAATATTTGTTTGAAGTACCCTCTCATCTCAAATCTTAATAAAATAATATACTAACTTCGACGTGTTTCAACTTAAAACGAAAGAATCCGGCAAAAAACGCAGTAGTTTGTCTCGTGAAACGAGTTATTAAGTGTTAAAATTCGAGATTTTAGAGGTTAAGAAATTTGTCATATTCTGACTCGATAGGGCGCTACAACCTAGCTAGTTTAAATCGTGCATTTAAGGCTCGATGGATTGGACCAATTATTTTGACTTTAAGTGAAACTTAAAAATCTTTTTTTTAAAGTTGATAGACAGAAAGGGAGAGAATTTTAAGCATTGCTTAAAATTAATGTTGGTGCAATCAGTTCTTAATACGAGTACTAAATGGTAATTTTCTATTGAACTATCTTAATTTCAGTATACATATACATAATTTGTATATTTAATTAATCATTTTAATGCATATTGTTCTAATTTAATACAATATTCTTTAAATATATTGCTAAAATTAAGATACTTTAATGGAAAGTTACTAATTAATACGCGTATCAAGTGCTCGATATAAATAGTGTGAATTGTGGCTGTGTTTGAAAATTTACTGACCATGTTTACACCATGTTTACTCTTAATATATGTACTAATCAGTAACTTTCTATTAAATCTTAATTTCGGAGGTACTTGTAAACATACATAATATGACTATTTGATTAATCATCTATGGATGCATATTATACCAGCTTAGTACATCATTCTTTAAATGCTGAAATTAAGATAATTTAATAGAAAGTTATTTGTTAGTATGCATATCAAGTGCTCTGTGTAAAGTAGGACATTATTAGTACTGAAAATCTATGGTTTATGTTATATACACTATAGCTTTTCAATACGTGCAAATTTTGAAACACAGCCTGTGTAAAAAGAAATCTAGGATGATATTCATAGTCAAATTTTATATTTAAGACCGTTTTAAGTATATTCTTAAGATATGAACTAATCAGAGAACCGTATTAATATCTTAAGACAATACTTAAGCCAATCTAAATAAGAACAGACTATGAATACCATCTTTTGGCTGGTATTCATAGTGAGTTTTTATATTCAAGACCATCTTAAGTTCAATCTTGAAATTGAAGAGAAGAGAAGAAAACGTTTTTAAGTTGTTGATATGTCAAATTCTCTGAATCAGATGAGACTCATGAGACTGCTTGACATATTAACAGGTTAAAAACGTTTCGATGATCATTATACCAGGAAGTGCAATGAAGTTACATCACTACACCTAGCTGACTATGTAATTCCAATTGTCATTAATATTTCGATTTGCGTGAGAGCATTGCTAAGGATCCGAATTGGATCGACACATTTGTGATCGTAATTATTTTAAATAAATCAAATTTCACACTGATATCCTGTATTGGCTCTAATGGGCATTATTTTATTGTACGTAATTGAAATGAATTAAAGATGTTACTATTCTCGACTTTTTTTTGTAATTCAAAAAATCTGATATCAATCAAGTTTGATCGTCAGTCCAGCATTTTCTTAAGCCCGTATCACATTGAATCTTATTGTGATTGGTCCATTATTGATCGACAGTCAGAATTGGCAGTCGGGTCGGCTTGCAGAGTCGGTAGTCTGATACGGACTTTAAGGGGAGATCCTAGGCCGGTATTCATAGTCAGTTCTTATATTTAAGATCTATAGTCAAGTCTTACATTCAGTCTTAAAATGTCACGAATCAATCAGAGGACCGCATTATAGTTTTAATACATTACTTAAGGCTCCTGACTACTCAGTCAAAAATTCTGCGACACCGAATTAGATGGCGGTCTGGCAAAATCAAGCCACACACTTAAGCACGAACCCATGTCCATGTGCTCGCTTTCGGCATGCCGAGAGTGAAAACGAGACAGCGTGCTCCTTCTCATATTAGTCGCTTGTTTCAAACGACTGAAAATGCTTTCTCGGTAATCTCGGCCTAGGTATCAATAAGGGGCGGGGGGCATTCTAAATAACATATAAGTTTTTAATAAAATAAAGTTTTTAAAAAAATAATAATGTACACATCCCATTAATCCAGAACAGTATAAATCATATTAACACGCAGTAATTTACGATATGTATAATTCTTACGATTTTTCATGCACGTTATATAGTATATCCCTCCTTTATAAACTCGAGTAGCAAGAATAGTTCAGTAGAAGTAGAATTTTACCGGAAAAAAATTATAAACCAGCATTTCTCTTCACGAAAATCTCGAAAGGACATTAGAAAAGAAATGCGTATGTTTGAGAACTTGAAACTTGTGAAGAAAATATGCGAAAAAAAATCGAATAGTTGTAAAAAGCACGTTTTTTGCTTATGAAAGATATTCATTATATGGAAAAAAAATTCGGTATAAAAAATGTAGGTATTCGAAATACCTAGAAAATGAAACGTGAAACATCAAAATCAATCTATTAGTTAAGTAGAAAAAAGATAAAAACACTGAAAAAGGCCCTTTTTTACTCGCTCTCTGTTCATTTAAACGCAAAGCTTTGAAATTTTCGTAAAATGTAGCTCTCGTAATGACGAACAAATCTAGCCCTGAATGAGCCTGAAATGTTTATTAGTTTTTGTAAAAAATGATCTTTTATAAATTGAAAAAATAAAAATTCAAGAAACAAAAAACTAAAAATTTCATGGTTACAAATATTTTACGAATAATTTAGTTAAGCTATTTGTTCATATCTGATTATATCGAGCTACCTCAGATTTAAAAAAATCATGTTTCTACGTTAATTTATTGCGGAAAAAATGTAAATTTAGCAAACTTTAACGCATGAAATCAGATACGCGCGAGTCACCGAGCGGTACGTGTGTTGGCACCTCATCTTTTGGCACCGCAAGTTTTGATAAGAGTTCCATTGACACCCCCAATAGTTCTATAATTCCTGATTAGTTCCTAGGTTTTATAAATAGTTTTGTTGATTAAGTTTAAAAAAATAATATTTGAAAATTTGTGGTGCTAACTTCCCATGGCACCGCAAGATTAGAAAAAATCAATTGAAAAATATGAAATTTTATAGTTCTCGATGAGTTCTACAGTTCCTGATAGGTTTTAACAATAGTTCCGGTCTCTAAGTTATTTTAAATAATAATTAAACCCGCGCGCTGACACCGCACAAGAGTAAAGTACCTTTTAACAGCCAGTTCCAGCCGACTTGTTGGTATTTTCCTATAATTCTACAATAGTTCCGACGATTTTTATAGATTTTGCTTAGAGTTCTGCTCTTTAAGTACTTTTCAGTAATAATTAAATCCGCGCGCTGGCACCGCACCATACAGTAAAGCATCTTTTAACATGCAGTTCCAGTCGATTTGTTGGCATTTTCCTATAGTTCTTTACTTTTGTGGTGCCAATGCGCGTATCTGATTTCATGCGTTAAAGTTTGCTAAATTTAGATTTTTTCCGCAATAAATTAACGTAGAAACATGATTTTTTTAAATCTGAGGTAGCTCGATATAATCAGATATGAACAAATAGCTTAACTAAATTATTCGTAAAATATTTGTAACCATGAAATTTTTAGTTTTTTGTTTCTTGAATTTTTATTTTTTTGATTTTTTCCGGAACTATTGTTAAAACCTACCAGGAACTGTAGAATTCATCGAGAACTATAAAATTTTATAGTTTTCAATTGCTTTTTTCTAATCTTGCGATGCCACGGGAAGTTAGCATTACAAATTTTCAAATGTTATTTTTTTTTAGCTAAATCAACGAAACTATTTATAAAACCTATCAGGAACTATAGAACTATTGCGGATGCCAATGGAACTCTTATCAAAACTTGCGGTGCCAAAAGATGAAGTGCCAACTTCACACACGTCCGAGCGATCCGATCTTTCCCGCGCGACCGCGCGTCGACTTGCTCTACTCCGCCTGGCGAGTTGCCTCGCTCGCGTTCCTCAACTTTCCAATGATTTTAAATAAACTTTTCCGACAGCAAAAAATTCGAGAATTAACAGTAAATTTAATTCTTTCTTGACAAATTGGTGCCAGACGAAACTCTTAATCTTAAAAATTACAGCTACAGTGATTTTTTGAAAAAAAAAAATTGTTACCTCAGCTGTCGGAGGATAACCTTTTTTTTTAAATTTGTAGAAAAATGTCAGCTGTCGAACGCTTTACACAGCTATTTGATACATATTAATGGAATTCCATTTTTTTTGAAAAATATGGAAAAAGATATCCACTTTTCAAAGTCGTTTTATAATAGTTTAACTACAAAAAATCGTTTTGTTAACTATACGTGATAGTGCAACTTTTGATGAAGAAAAATTACCGCTAAATTGCTGTGCGACTGCTCAAAGATGAAGAAATTAAGTTTTCCGCAGACAGGTTTTTAGTGAAATCTCTTTGCAGAAACTAATGAACATTTCAGGCTCGTTCAGGGCTAGATTTGTTCGTCATTACGAGGGCTACATTTTACAAGAATTTCAAAGCTTTAAATCTCAGTGAACAGAGAGCGAGTGAAAAGAAGGCCTTTTTCGGTGTTTTTTAATTTTTTTTTCTACTTAACTAATATATTTTAATGTTCGACATCTCATATTGTAAGTATTTCGAATACCTACATTTTTTATACTGAATTTTTTTTCTCATCAATATCTTTCCTTTTATAAGCGAAAAACATGCTTTTTACAACTATTCGATTTTTTTCGCATATTTTCTTCACAAGTCTCGAGTCTCAAACATACGCATTCCTTTTTTGGCCTTTCGAGATTTTTGTGAAAAGAAAGGCCGGTTTATAATTTTTTTCCAATGAAATTCTATTTCTATTGAGTTATTCTTGCTCAAGTTTATAAAGGATGCGTATACTCTATAATGCGTATGAAAAATCGTAAACAATTATACATTTCATAAACTATTGCGTATTATAATATGATTTATACTATTCTGAATTAATGGGAGGGGTACACTTTTATTACAATTTATTAAAAATTTATATGTTATTTAGAATGCCTCCCGCTTATTGATGCTTAGAGCCGCCGAGCGAGTAAGATTGCCGATAAAGCATTTTCGGTTGCTTGAAACAAGCGACTAGTGTGAGAAGGAGCTCGCTGTCTCGTTCGCACTCTCGGCGCGCCGAAGGTGAGCACATATAGTTCGTAGTAGGAATTATACATGTACTCGTGGGGTTCGATTTTAAGGGTCCACGTTTCGTTCTTAGTTATTTTTACTTTCATGATTGTTAAAATCTTTTTTTTTTGTTTTACGAGGGAGGAGAAAATCTTCGCAAGCCCTCACCCGAGGGGGACCCAAAAGGGACACCCATCGGGCAAGGAAAGACTCCCGGTGGCCCGTATCACCGGAAGTGCCGGATTTAACCGCCTCGTGATCACGAGGGACACCGGAGCGGCCGCTTACCGACTAAAAACTCCCTCCCTTGTGTACTACAGCACAGACCTAAGAGGGCACCCCGGAATCGCATTCTTGCATATCATCGGATGCCCCCCAATCCTTAGAGCTACTAGGCTCTTTACCGCCAATCGGGTTACATATTATATATACAAGAGTGCAGTAAAGCACTGCCTATCCGCAAAGTAGACTAACGAGAGAATAACCGCGTATTACAAGAAAATACATAAGATATAAAGTATAGGCGACACGCTCGTCGCGCGCAAGCTATATACAAAAATATATACAGTATATACAAACGCGCTAGAGGCGCCGAGCCACTATGACTCCTTGTCGGAACTATGTAGGGTCGAAGGAGAGACCAGCAGCGCATCTCCGGGTGGAACAAATCCACGTTCGCGGGCACGCTCGTCCTCCTCCTTCCGCCGCATAATTACTTCGCGATTAAAGTCCGCAAAAGCGGACCACGCTTCGGGAGAACACATGATGGCCCTCACCACCGCCCGGTCCTGTCCACCCCCACAATTAGCAGCAATCCACCCCTCTGTTCCGCCCAAGCTGGACAAAACAAAAAAGTGTGCGCCACTGTGTTGACCGCCGCTCTACAGAACAGACAAATCGGGGAATCCTACCGTCCTATCCTGTACAGGTAGGATTCAAAAACCTCGTGCCCCGTCAAAACCTGTGTAATTCGGTAAGTGAGGGCACCATGCGCCCTTCCAATTCACGTCTCCAAATCATCGACGAAGGCGCCTCGTACGGCCACACCGGGGCCGTTCGGAGGCAACTCGGCGAGACGCTCGCGCCATCTCAAGACAGAGCGACGGCGCTCCTTCTCAAGTAACATCAAACTCCGCCTGAGGCGCGATGACACCGTCTTGAGCGATAATGTCCCGCCGGCGAAGGTAAGATCTTCTAAATCGATCCGCAATCAAGTCAACAGGAACCATCTCCGAAAGGATAGCCGCAATCTCGTGACAGATGGTGCGTTATCCACGGATAATCCTAAGAACAAGCTGTCACTGCAGCCTACGCACATCCCTCAGGATCTCGCGGTCGCCGGCAATAGTCTGCGCCCAGATCGGAGCGTCATATAATACCACTGACATGATGACCGTCGTATATATAGTCGCCGCCGTCGCTCGCCAGGGCCGATGTTGGCAGTGAGACGTCGGACATCGCCATGCCCCAGGCTTTGAATAGAAGAAGGCGGAAATGGTCCCGGAAGGTCCACCGTGAATCCAGGGTTAAATCCAGGGTATTTCACGGTGGACCCAATCGAGACCATCGCCTCCCCCCCCCCGACCCGAATAATAGCGTTGTCCGGTATCTCATCAGCAGTGTAGACCACAGCCTCCGTTTTGGCCGAGACTTGAGTCCCAAACGCTCAATAGAACCAAGAAAGTGGCCCCCACTTCAGCCCTCACACGTGCCTCCTCAAAAGCATTAGCACATGCAACCAGGAGGGTATCGTCCGCGTAACAAATCACCGAGCATCCAATCGACAAACGAAGCCTCAGGATGGAATCATAACTAATATTCTACAGGGTTGGTCCCAACACCCTGTGGAATCTCACACGAAATCGGCTCACGCGTCAGATCTCTCCTGTCGACAAAGGATAGATCGCGGCTTGACAAGTAATTACCGAGGACGCATCGGAGGTATCCCGGCACACTTTTCTCCTCTAAGGCATCTCTAATGACTGACCATGGGAGGGAGTTGAACGCGTTGGCTACGTCTAGCGACACAGCCACAATGATATCCCCATCCGGCAGGCCCTCGTCGACGCGCTCCCTCAAGCTCCAGATCGCGTCGATCGTGGAGCGATGTTGGCGAAAGCCAAACTGTCCGCGACATCCCCGGATGCGTCCAAAAAGGCATGCAGCCTACGGACTATAATTCTCTCGAAAAGTTTTCCCTCCTCGCTTAACAGACATATAGGCCTGTACGAGGACGGAGAAAGATCCGGTTTATCCGGCTTCTTAATTAAGACCAATCTAGCCCTCTTCCAATCGCGCGGGAAGTGCCCCTCCCCCTGAGACAACTCGTGAAGCATCTAGCCCACAACGGGGCAAGATACCTCATTGTGCTTCTAATAACGCTACCCGCGACATCGTCTGGGCCAGGAGCCTTCCTAGACTTTACCTTCAGTCCGGCCTCCAAGACCTCGATCGCGAGATCGTTCTGCCAAACAAACAGCACATCAGTGCCCGGTGGAGAACAATTCATTGAGAAGAGAGTCCTAACGATATCTGCAACAGTCTCAGGGGGGAAACACCTCCACGATAGAAGCGCCGCCCGCACGCAACTTCTTGAGGGCGACCCGATAGGGCATTCCCCAAGGGTCCTTGTCAAGGTCATCGTCAATTCGGCCCATAATTTGGTCTTCGATCGGATAATCGCTTTTCTGAGACGTCTTGCCTTTTGCAAGGCATCCCAGAGCTCACGCAAAGATTCTCGAGAGGTTCTCCCCCGCGCACGCGCACGCGTAAGACGCTTTCTGCACGCATTGCAGATATGGCGAAGATCTGCAATATCTTGATTCCACCAATATGTGGTGGGTCTCCTTGATATCCCCCTCCTGGGCATGGAGACATCCGAGATGTCCCGGAGTAACTGGTCCATACGCTCAGCCCCGAGGCCAGCGTCCTCAGGGATGCCACCTCAGACCGAAAAAATCGCCGCAGCTTCCATAAGGTCTGGGTCGACCTTGCTGGTAACTCACTTGGGAAAGGCCTTGAGAGCAGTCCCTCCAGTAGCAAATCCAACCAGAGAAGCATCGACGAATACATATCTATGATCTAAGAGGGACTCTACCTCGAACCATACGCCAAGAGGTAATCCTCCTAGCCGCAGAAAACGACGCGAGCGTGAGATCGACGCACGACACATCACGCGGATGCACGCACGTCGGTTCCGATACCACATTAAGTAACTGGAAGTCTAGAAGACCCAACCAGTCCACTAATAGTCTTCCCCTATTCGGTTGACCGAGGTCCCAAGCGGGCGCACGCGTGTTGAAGTCGCCCATCATAATGACTGGGCGTCCAGTCACTTCGTACACAACTTCACTTCCAACTCGCGTAAGTCACGCAAAAATTCGCTGAGCCTGAGGGGGAAGTAACACGACACTACGACTCACATTCCCTCAATCCACCGCCGCGAACCGCGTACTCCTCCAATGAGGGGAGCACGGCACCCTCGAGTGACTCCACTGCCAAGTGACAGCGGCCGAGAGAGGAGTGGAGGCTAACCAATGGTCATCCAGAACGTGATTTGGCTCCGAGACCGCGACTATTCCCAGATTAAATTCCTTAGAACCGCAGATCTTAGCGATTAGGTCCTGCGAGGGTCTCGACCGATTTACATTAATCTAGCCATCGCACGTGTCCATTGCAGTTCCCTCATCCGCGAGAACCGGGGCCCCCCGATCGACCCCGGCGGATGTCCTCGCCACACTGTCCACACGCGAGTCTCTGTTTATCGGCACTTGTCCACGTCCGTTAAAGGGCACGCATTCCGGCGCGCCGGCATGATGTCCCGCCGCGAATCCCCTAGACGCGCAGACTGGACAACGCGGGGGCAGCCGGCAGTCAGCAGCTCTATGCCCATTGTTTCCGCCGCATTGGAAACACCAAGCGGAGCTTGGCACATCTACAGCACTCTGACAATTAATCCTGGTGTGTCCAATTGCGAAACAACGGAAACATTGTAGTCTCCGTTTTGCCAGGGGCACTACACTAGCAGAAGACCAACTAAGTCTAAGATGTCCGATATTCAACAGTTTGTTGGCACATGAAAGAGGACATTGCACCCATACAGTGTTTAGCCTCCCGCGCCCTGGCCTAAAGGGACCAGTTCTTACATCCATAGTGGGGACCTCCCCAATGGTAGCCACTATGGATGTAAGAACTGATCCCTTTAGGCCAGGGCGCGGGAGGCTAAACACTGTATGGGTGCAATGTCCCCTTTCATGTGCCAACAAACTGTTGAATATCGGACGTCTTAGACTTGGTTGGTCTTCTGCTAGTGTAGTGCCTCTGGTAAAACGGAGACTACAATGTTTCCGTTGTTTCACAGCCTTAGTCACCTCCTCTATGGAGACAGACTGATCGATGTCGATCAGCTTGACCTCCGCACGGCGAACCGGACGCACAACACTTACCTTGTCCTTATATTCACTTTCCGCCAACACAGCCTTAAGACGGCCAACGAGCGTTCCCATTGTGACACCAAGTGCGCAACGCGTCGCGCACTTACAGCCCCAGTCGAGGAGGGGAGGCACAACGTCTAAATCCGCCGCCGTTCCGGCGTTCAAGCCAACACTAGGGACCTCACTTTTCTTTCCCTTCTTCTTTTTCCTGGCTCTCTTGCGCGCACATTTGGAGCCCACCTCTGTCCAAGGCTCACCGTCTACAGGGTATGTCGGCGGAGGCGGTGGAAGCTCCACACGCAGAGCGCCCGCAAACGTCACCTCACTCCCAATACGCACAATCTCTGACCTCGGCTCGTCCACACGCAAATCGGAGCGATCGTCAGAAGCGATCCGCGACGAGTCCGCAACAATGCGGCCAGATTTATTGACTCTAGTGGGCAGAGGAGGCATATCGTCTAACCTCTTGCAAACCCCACCAAGAGGCGGCCTATACACGAGAGACAGGCTTCTAGATCCATCTTTAGTCTCACGCGTCACATCGTCCATGATAAGGTCCCGACGCCGCGAAGAGCGTCTCCCGTAATCCCGAGAGCGGCGCGAAACGAGAGGATCGTGTATATGGAAATCCTGTCCGAGATTTATATCAATCTACAAAGTCCTGACAATTTAGCCACTCCAGCTTTCCCTTAAGAGTCGACAGGAGAGACTATGGACACTTCTAGTTGAAAACGAATTTTTTAATGCTGAAATTACGGCTAAAATGCTGGATTGCGTTTTAATACGATATTTGTAATCAGAAAAGACTTCTGAAGGCTCATACAAAAGCAATTTTTTTGGAAAAAAAGGCAAAATAAAAATTTGTTCTGATACTTTATTCGATGTGTATTATAGTGTAGTTAAGGTACAATAATATATGAAAAGTATATGAAAAGTAATATATGAGAACTCATATGTTATTGAAGGTGCGAGTTTAAAACGAACGTACATACATACAAGTAAAACAGATTACAATTTCATTTTAGAAAATAAGTATATGTTAAGCGATATGTTATCCTTAATGCACAAAACATAAAAGTCGTTTAACTTTGATTGATTTAGAATTTTCGAAATGGGAACGATAAATGGTAATTGTAACGAATGTAAGAGTATCGTTCTGAAAAAAAAAAACCGTAATTGAATCGACTTTATCCGTCTTACGACGAGTACTGTCACAATTAATAAAAAAAAAGTACAAGGTAATAAGCGCTATATTTCACGACGGCGGAGAAATGAATCGTGATCACTTCACGTGTATGTTGAGAGCAGACAAAAAGTCGGAATGGTGTTATTCTAATGATTTACAAGTTATCAAGAAGAAATGGCTCAAAGGAGCACAAGGGGCATACATGTTATTCTTCGAGCAGATTAAGTAAGTGGAAATAACTTTTACATATAATGACACTTTCTTGGAATAGAACGGAATAATTCTGGTACGTTTACGTGAACTTTAATAAACTATTGAGGTTTATAATTAAATTTTATTTTCAGAATATTGAAACAATTAATCGTCTGCTTTGGCGCTGTATGTCCTTATACAGCGCCAAAGCCGTAGCGCTGAAATAAAGCATCGGTTGCTTCGGCGTCGTACAAACGCTGCCATGAACGCTGCATTAAAACATCGACTTCTCTAGCGCTGTATAAGGGTTGCCGCGGAAATAACACATCGGCTGCTCTGACGCTGTATGTAGGCTGCCGTAAGCGTCGCATTAAAACGAATGCAATAAAGTTCTGGCTTACCCCAAGTATCGATGTATTATTATAAATAACAAAAAATTTTACATTAAATCGATAATTGTTAATTAAATAACACTTTTTTCGTTTTTTTTTTAATAAACCCGATACAAGTTTGTAACATTCAACTTTGTCATTTTTTGGCATGTCTCGTAATTTCCCAAAATCTGACAAAATTGTACAAATTCAATGATTCTAATTCCTTAGGTCTGTTTGGATAGTAATCATTGATGAGCGACGGACAATAAATATTCGTAGAATTTTCATCGAGAGCTTTAATTGCATTAAATGTTTTAACTTTTCTGTTTCTCATCCCATTAACGTCAATTCATTTGACAATGGTATCACTGTCTGTATCATACAAGAGATTCCCTAGCAGTGTGTCCGCAGCTTCTAAAGCACCGCATTTTCTGTTCAATGAACGCATCACAAAATTCCATAGTTTCGATGCCAAGGGCTTATTGAAATCTATCATTGCAAAGTGTATATTGCATTTCTCCGACTTTGTCATGTATTGTGTTAAGTACGAGTTTAAAAACTCTGATTTTTATCCAATAAATTGTATGTCCATATTCTTTCCCAGGCTAACTTGATAGTCGGATTATAATCTGCAACCATTAAGGCATTTCCCTCTTGGAGCGAACAGATATATTCACCCCTAAGTCATTTAAGATTACAAAAATACTCTGACTATGCAAAATAATTCTCTGCTTTATGCGCTACTATTTCCAATCATTTTTTATTTTTGCGCTGCCACCCTTAAGGTACTTCCCTCTTGGAGCGAAAGTGTTGGACTTTACGACAGCAAGCTTCTAAAATAATCTAAAACAATGATTGGAATACGATGATTTAAGAAATCAACCAAAAAATTTTCCATATCTATGTCATATCTCTATGTCAAAGATCGTGTTAAAATCGGAGAGACGAAGAAAATGTGATTGCGTTCTCACGAGAATGGGCGATGGAGAGGCCCATTCTTTATTTTTAATATATTCATACAATCCTCATGACCCAGATTTTAATGGGTTATAGGTGCTTTGAGATACAGTGTAACCCGTCGACGATTTGCGCATTGTCGTGCGACTGCGGATACGGCGATGTACACGCTGTTGTTTTGCCCATCTTGGGCCGCGGAGAGGACGTCACTTTTTGAGCGGTTAGGACTGGATGTCCTTGACAGGCATTGTCAGAGCGGCTATGTGCTCCGCTGCGTGTTGGACGGCCCTCGCGGATTTCTGCGAGGCCGTCATGCGCAAGAAGGAGCCGGCCGAGTGACACATCAGGCCCTGAAGAGGCAAAAGGCTTTTTTTAGCTCGAGCCTGTCTGGGGTCTGATGACAACCATATGTAAAAATGTATATATAATGTGTATATTTAGGATAGTATTTATTATAATAGAATAGGATTCTAGCTTTAAGTAGTATACCATGGAGGTGGGAGCGTGGGGGAGGAAGTGGAGTTGATCGAAGTTGGGAAGGTGTGAGTAAAAGGTGAGAGAGAAGAGAGATGCATGTGACTGTGGACAGAGAAGTGGAAGAAGAAGGAAACGTTACTTCATTTTTCATGAAAATCATCACTCTTCGACCGCTTGTATGTCCAAAATGGCTTGATCGATTTTTATTTTTTTTTTGGCTCAAATTAGCCGTGGCGATGCCTTTCAGGATATGTTATGTGTGATTTAAAATTTTTTATATTTTAGTAGTTCTGTACCTCCCAAAAAAATGGATTTTTGTGGCTCGGGATAAGAGACTTGTAGTGTCTTTATGTCTTTTATTTTTTTTTGGCCGGAGACATCTACCGCGTCTCCTGATCTCGCTTGGCCGATGTCGCGCGCTGTGATTAGCCTAATATTCGACTTAGTTTGCGAGCGTTCACATAGATCATTCATTTTACTTCTAATCAAAGATAAACAAATGAACATAGCTCAATTATTTTTACGTTACAATTTTTTTGAACTTAGTTGGATTAAAACGAAAAATTTCCTACTTATAATTTTATACAATTTAAGTAGCATTTATGGCATTTTTAAATAAAAACTTTTTTTATTCAATTGGATTGAAAAACTGCATTTCATATTCAGAATATTGAATTGAGCAGTATTCACATTGCACAGAAATTGCTGACATTATTTTTGAATTTAACTGAATTAAAAAAACTGTACTTTCTATTCACAATTCTGAATTGAGTAGTATTCACGATGCACAGAAAATGCTAATATTATTTTTGGATTGAAAGATAGAGATATGCTCTATGCAATTCGTATAAATGAATAAAAATGCATTCAGGATTGAAAAAGATTTATTTTAACATTCATGAATCCGTATTTCTGAACATTTGAATCCATTTTAATCCATTTCAATTCATTCTCAATCCATTTGAATCCATTTCAATCCATTTGCTGGGATATTATAAGAGATGCACAAATGAGATTCGCTTGTTAATTGGTTGAGCGGTCACCAATCAAAACCGGGCCCGCAGTTGATCGATTATTAATACAAAGCAGCTATATTAAAGATTCTATGTAAGATTCTAGATGTTATATTGAAGGTACTACAATATTACATTAAGAAACATTCTTATTTTCCAACATTATAAACAAAATAAGTTAAATAAGAGATTACAAAAGTTGCGAAATATCAATTGAAAAATACATGTTGGAAAATAAGAATGTTTCTTAATGTAGTATTGTAGTACCTTCAACCTAATCTCTAGAATTTTACACAAGATCTTTAGTGCAGCTGCTTTGTATTGATAATCGATCAGCTGCGGGCCCGATATTCCCAGTCTTGATTAGTGACCGCTCAGCCAATCAGTAAGCGAATTCCATTTGCACATTTCTTATAATATTAGGACTCTACTCTCCCCTACCTCAAAGAGAGTTCGGAAATACTGCGCTTTTCAATTTTTGCACAACCTCTATATTTGCGAAATTAGCCAATTTACAAGATACCGAAAAGCGACCAACCGTTTGTATCTCCTTTGTTTTCGTTTGTACATACCTCAAAGGATTCAAAGATATAGCGTTTTTCAAAACTTCGGAATGCGCCAAGAGAATAAGTCGTTCATTTTAAAAGTTATCGAAAAGATTTGGCGCGACCGACGACATTTGTAAGAGAATTGTTTGCACTCGTTTGTATCTCTTTCATTTTTGTTTGTATCTCAAAAATGATCGACTTACCCTCTTGCCGAAATTTTGAAAAACGCTGTATCTTCGAATTCTTTGAGGTACGAAAATAAAAGAGGTACAAACGGGTTCAAACAATTTTGAATTTCTCTTTTGAATGATATAAACGAAATTAAAAAACCTTAAATTTGCTCATTGGTCATTTTTTGTAAATCACTTATTTTTTAACTGTTTGAGGTACAAACGAAATAATGATCAGTACAAACAGGTACAAAGTATTCATTTTAATTTTTAATAAAGTTGGGCACTAGGTTTATATTAGTGTTAGTTGTAGAGCCGTATGTCAAATGATATTGTATTATCTGTATATGTATAAAAAAACTGCAGACATACAGACTTATACTTATATGTCCGCGTATCGTTATTAGTATAATAATCGATGGAAAAATTTATATTAATGAAAAGGATTACCTATGATAAAAATCGCAATTTCTGTAATATCTTGCGACGACTATCACCGACGGAAAACGGAAAATTCTTTACGAAATTAATCATGGTGGAAGAAATTCCATGAAATTAATAACGAGAAATAATGATCGAATTCGTTATCTCGGGTGTAATTAAATATCAGCTTACGTATAATTCTTATATTGTCTTCATTTTTGGGACCGATATGCATAATGTCTATTATATTATATTTTGACTTATCTTTAATGTATACAGGGTGTCTGAAAATAATCGCCAAATATTTTATGGGCAGGTAGAGAGGACTAAACTGAGTTGAAAAGTCCTCTACCATTTTGCAATTTTCGCAATAGTTAACAAGATATTAATTACTAAAAATTGCCAAATATTGGTCTTGAATAATTTTTTCTCAAATACTATTAACTTCACAGAAAAACTGCAACTGACAAAAATCATTAATTTTCTTCTCATAAAGTTCTGAGAATTTTTTAAGAATTTTTTCAGAATTTTTTAATATCGTATTTTCTCATGTTGGTAAAAATGAGAAAATGCAGTACTAAAAAGTTGATAAAAAATTCTGAAAAAATTCTTAGAACTTTATGAGAAGAAAATAAATGATTTTTGTCTCTCGCAGCTTTTCTATAAAGTTGATAGTATTTGAGTAAAAAATTATTCAAGACCAATATTTGTCAATATTTAGTAATTAATATCATCTTAACTATTGCGAAAATTGAAAAATGGTAGAAGACTTTTCGACTCAGTTTAGTCCTCTCTACCTGTACATAAAATATTTGGCGATTATTTCCAGACATCCTGTATACTATTCTAATAGATATCTTTAAAGAAATGTCTTAAAAAATATTTTTTAAGAGAGATCATTTTGATATCTTTAATACATCTATTACAAATATTTTAAAGATATTTTTTTAAATTTCTTTAAGATGTCTATAGATATCTTTTAGAAATTCTACAAAGATATCTTTAACAAAATTTTTATAGACGTCTTTTAGATAATTTCTAGATATCTTCTAGGAATATCTTGAAAATATTTTTAAAAAGATATCGTTTAGATATTTCAAGATCTCGATATTTTCTAGGCAGTTCTATCAATAGAAATTTTATCAATAATTTTAAAATTTAATTTTTGTATGTTGTATTTTTGTATTTTAGGGAGTACCCATTGTTACATTTGCACTTGGTACATGGCAAATTAAGAGATGGAGATGGAAGCTGGATCTAATAGAAAAGCTAAAGCAACGTACTTCAGCAGAGCCAATCGATTTGCCATCAGAGTAAGATTATGATATTAGAAATTTTAAAAGAAAAAATAAATTTGTATAAAAAAGTACTTATAATACAATATAATATTCTAAATTAGAATATTATATTATAAGCACTATTTATTGTAAACGTTTGAAAATCATTTCTTTTTTAGCCTAAACGAATTAAAAGATAAAGAATATTATCGTATGAAAGTGAAGGGCAAATTTTTATATGAAAAAGAATTTTTGATAGGACCTAGAAGCCTAATTATTAATGGGGAAAGTGTTAGCGAAAAAGGTGGTGGAATATTTTCCCGCAGAACAAGTTCGGGATATTATGTGATTACGCCTTTCAAACTGGAGGATCGGGAGTAATTATGCTTTCATTAATTGTTGATTAAAAAAAAATTATGGACATACTAAAACTCATACAATACTTTTACATTTTCTAATTCAGTATAAAATGAATTTGATATTATTTCTTGAGTTTAGCTTGATTATTATGGTAAATCGTGGATGGATTCCTAAATGTGATCGCTCAATATATAAAATGGGAAATAAGATTACAGACCCCGTAGAAGTTACTGGTATTATTAGAACAACTGAAAAGCGACCTCCATTTATGCTCAATAATACACCTGCGAAAGGTGTATGGCATTACAGGTAAAGGCACATAGTTTATTTATTCTATTAGTCATTTCTATAATAATTAAATTTAAAAAAATATTTAATACTGTCAAAAACGATGTTTTCTATCACATAAAAATTTAAACAAGTATGTTCTAGAGATTTAAATGCAATGGCAAAGGTAGCAGAAGCAGAACCTGTATACATAGAATTATTGGCCGAGTATAATATACCTCAAGGTCCAATCGGAGGCCAAACGAAAGTAACTTTAAGGAACGAACATTTGAGTTATATAATCACTTGGTACTCATTGTCTGCCTGCACGAGCTACATGTGGTTCCGACAGTTTATACAGAAATTACCTCTTATTTAAATGCATTTAGATATTTATATATCTGCTATACATAAAAATGTAATTATGTGTATATAATAATTATTATATATAGTTATGCAATTGTATATTTGTCATAATAATTTTTAATTACGATTATACATTATATATTTCTAATTAGTTTTCCAATTCTAATTATGTATTTCATTGTTTTCACATCTTTATGAAAAATCAAAATGTAATTACTTGATTTGTGCGAAATGAATGGATACAAAACTGGAAAGAAAAACATAATTTTTTGAATTCTTTATTTCGTAAACATAATAACTGTGTGGTGAATGTATTCCATCTCTAGAACAGAAATATTATCTAATTGTTCCCCCAGAAAAAAGGCCTCCCTGCCTTTCGCTATCATAATAATAACAATGATAACTATAACAGCAATCGCTACAAGCTTTCACTAACAAAATCTTTAACAATGGTCATAGTATACAACACGGATGCCCAATTGGTTAGACCGAAGGGCCACATTTCAAATTTTGACTATTGCCCGCGGGTTTTCCCGCCGCGCACACTTTACTTACATGGAATTTTTTTTGGAATATGATTATATTTTGGAATATTTGCGGGTGCGGGCCGGATTCGGCCCGCGGGCTGGACATTAGGCACCCATGATGTACAATATACTTCCATAAAGTCAGCATAAAAAATATTTTTATACAAGTATGCAATATATAAATTACATCGATTTATATAATTATACTATCATATAATATAATAATGACAAATAACACTGATAATAATATAATAATAATATACAAAAACAGATCGAACAGGAAACTAGCAAGACAGTCAGGGCATAGTAAAGAATGTAAAATAAAATAAATATTTCATTAAGCTCGTTTGTGCTCATAATTCGCATCTTTTTTATAAATTTTTAAAAATTTGTGAGAATTGAAATATTTTGTTTAGTTAATCTTTTAATTAAATTAGATATTTATATAATTATTTTCAGATTTAAAACTATTCCATGAAATTCGTGTGCCTTAAAGTATTTACAACAAGATTGTTAATTGATTGTTTCGCTGATCCTTTATCGATATTTCGTTGTAAAAAGTCATTGTCATAAAATTGATGAAGTTTCATTAAGATTAACATTTTTGTTTTGTTGGTGTTCATTATGTCGTTATTATTTTGCGAAGCGAGATATACATCATACATCTTTCGCAGGTGTATTATCGAGTGTACATTTTATTGTCGATGTGATGTTCTTAAATTATTTCAAACACATTGATAACAGTATCGCTTTCTTACCTATAGGATCCGTTCTTGAAAGTTGGCATAAAAACATTTTTCTATTTTATTTGTACACGAAATGTTTCGGGAGAATAGGTACATGACAAAGAATTCTAATTTTGAAAGCATTCGGAATTAGCTTTTACTAAGAAATGAAGAGACGAGAATGGATTGCTCAACTTCGTAGATATTACATGTCTCTCGGCTGAAGATTTATATTTAATAAATTTAAGAACGATGAATAAAATTTTTTATTTAACAATTGATATGATATGTGATTATAATCCTCTAAAAATTTGACTATCGAAGTTATCGAAGAATCACGTCTCCGAATTTTCGCTTTGGCAACACTCGATGCACCTTTCTTCGGAAACATCGCGTATACATTTTTCGACTCCGAAAATAAATCTACTCTTGCCTTAAACTTACGAAATATGAAATAGTAGACTTTCTTAGACGTATTAATTGTGTTAACTTTCTATATATTAGATATTTGCTAGATATACTGTTCATGCGACGTCTTCGCAACGACTTCGCAAGAACATTGAAGGCAAGTCGCATATCGATTCCCTCGATCGTCATACCTTTATTGATCCCTCGTATATTCCTAAGGATATGTCCTTATATGCTATTATCGTATTGTACTACATTTTATCCATTGTGACTTTCAGTTATGGTCGTAAAAATCACAACGACCATTAGGGCCATGGCACACAAAAATTTAAAGCAGAGATGTAAGCAGTAAGGAAATCAACATGTTGGATTAATTACTGCTTACGAACTCTTCTGTGATTGGTCTATTGGTTTACTGCTTAGGTTTTACTGCTTGAGTTTTTTTGTGTGCCATGGCCCTAACTCTCAGGCAAATCCTTTGGAGATGCTCGCATAGACAATCGCATGTTTTATCTAATTGGATAACGAAGAACGTACATTGAATGAAAAAATCATTCTTAATCTGAAAATATCAATATTTTTATCCAATTAAATGGAACATGCTATACACACTTAGCTAATTAGCTCTCTAAAACGTGCGCATTTCGGAAGAATTCACAAACAAAAAATTTACTAAATTTTAACAAATATGTTTCAATAGTACAAATGAAATATTAATTAAATGTAAATATATTTATTCGAAGTTTAGATATAATTTTTTTATTTTGAGAAAATATTTATTTACTGTAAGTAAATATTTCGTTAGTACTATTGAAACAAATATTTATTAAAATTCAGCATTTTTCCCAATGTACTCAATTTGATGAATGTGCTTATTCAGCATCCTTCACACACACTTCAATTACCCGTCAGATTTTGTTGCAGGCTAAATTTCATATGCATCTATTTAAATGCGTACAAAATTTCCGTTCCTTGATACATTATATTTATTTTATCGACTTTACATGTAATATCTACTGTGAAACTCAGAATCAGATGATAGATTGAATAACTTAATGTTGAAAAGAGCTAAAAACGAATCTGCTTCGAAGTTCGGAGTAATCTTTACGCAAATGAAGCATATAATTTGAAAACAATGAATACGATTCTTTCATATCAAATATGAATAAATGAAACTCAGAATCAATTCAGTGACTACTCTTTTAGAGCCGTATTAGTCAAAACTTAAATCGAAAATATGATTTACGCAAAGATTTATGTTATTTTTTTCGAATTCATCTTATTTCTAATTTTGTTACAAAGATATATTTGGAATCGATATGATTTTCTTAGAAATAAAAATATATTTTTAACATTCATAGCGCGAGGATGTCAAATATAACATATTTTTAATACATATTTAATATTATTAAATAACATATTTTAAATAAAATACATATTTTTTAAACATGTCATTTTGAAAGTAAAATAACAATTTGAATGTTGAAAATTACATTTTTAAAAGAGAGAAAAGGTTTTTTTCTCGATTAACTGTATCAATCTTGTAATTACTGTACATTTTTTAATAAAAATAATGTTTAAAGAATATAATTTCAATTAAATCATCGGTGCTTGATGTAAAGAATAATATAAGAGTATAAATTCAGTTATGATAAAAGTATTTATTATAAAAATTTTGATTTTTTGCTACTTTATATTGCTTTATAAAAAAACAAGTACTTGTGAAATGTTTTGAAATATTTTATTTAGAACTTTTCATTAAACAATTTTGTTTGCCTTTCCATAATAATACACTGCACATTTAAACAGATAAATAAGAACGGCTTGCTTTGTATTTTTTCTTCTAAACGTTATTTGATTAATGCATAGTAATTACAATATATTGCGCTGCAATATATGAAATTATATGTAAAAATATAATACAAACGCTTAATCCATAAAATATTTAACATTTATACTCATAAAATATCTAATATTTATACCCAGTCGGGTAAGTTAACTTTTTTAAAATTAAGTTATGTTAAAGTTAACTTTAAAAATTTAATTTAGTTAAGATACAAGTTAATCCATAATAAAATTAATTGAATTAGAAATTAAGAGAGAGTTAATAAAAAAAAGTAATTGAAAAGTTAAAAGTTGAATTTGGTTCGAACGAACAACTAAAAACAGAGAAAAAGAAAAAAATTTTATCGTTTTACATAATTTTTTGAATAAAATCGCTGGTTTTTTTTATTAACAACGATTATACAATTTAAAGACCCCAGAATAAAAGATAACGAAAAAAGATCTTTTTTTAAGTTGTTTTTCCGACAAAGCGGAAAGATGTCTAAAAGATGAAAAGATATCGTTTTTAGATAGTCTTTTCAGCAAGACGAAAAGATGTCTTATATATAGACATCTTTTTTAAAACTAAGTTATATTAAAGTTAATCTTAAAAATTTAATTTACTACAAAAAAGACATCAACGTCTTTTCATCACCTTTCTATAGTTGTCATTTTCATAAAGCAAAAAGTCGTCTAATAGACATCTCTTCATATTGTCGACAACATGAAAAAGATATCTTTCTATTATTTTGATATTTTTTAATTTTTATCATTCATTCATGAGCAGTATGCCACCAGATGAATGTGGTGGAACTCAATTTCTCGTGTTTGAAAACTATATAGAATAGAATAAAAGGTGCAGCATTATGAGAAATTTTATTCTTTTCATGTCACAGAATTTTTTTTTGCAAATTTTCCCCTTTCCAGGTACTCTTGAACCAACTTTCGTACTTCAAAGATATATTTTCTCATGATTAAGAGAATAAAGTATTTATATGAATTATATATATACGGATAAAAGGAATAATCTCAGGCACCGTAATTACTACTTGATTGGAACACAAAAAAATTTGATTCGTGTTCTAATGAACACTAATAAATTTTTTGTGTAATCGAGAGTCCTCAAAGGAGATCGTCCGGGAGCTGATGACACAAAATGGTGTCCATTTGTTACCACTTGAAACTTAAATATGACAGACCTCTCACGGTTTTAAAATTGATGACGTGTGATTGAAGTTATAAAAAATTTTTTGCTTCTTTCCTAATATGTTACTTGCTAGCATTTATTTCTAGTAATAGTTTATGTAAAAAAATTGGAAGGTAGATGCCATACCGTTTCTATATAAATCAAAGGAGTCACCGAACTAAACTAAACTTCTTAGAGAAAAAAAAAGATTTGTTACCGATAAAAATGTAAACTAAAACATCATGATTTTATTTTATGGATTTCGTTTTTTGGTCGGTAACAAATCATGACATTTTAGTTCAAAATTCGATAAGTTAGGAACATAGCATCCTCTCAGGCTCACTCAAACAATATGATATGTATATTTTTGTATGTTTTGTGATGGAAATAGATAATACACAAAAAAACACACAGCCGGTAACAAATCATTTTTTTTCACTAAGAAATTTATCACTTTAGCTTAGTTATGGCTCTTGCCATATAGGACACGGCGAGCATTGCAGGAATCAGAAATGGGATGTATATCATCAGTCATGCAATTTCATTTTGTTTTGTGTAAAAATTAATTTAGGAATTCGATATTATTAAACGTTATATTTGCTCAAATATAAAAAATATAAAACGAAAAAAAGTTTTAAAGAGATGACTAAAAGATATTCAAAGAAGTTATCTTATCATGGATAAGATTTATCATATGGATAAGACTACAAGATGACTAGCAGTGCGTCGTTTTTTAGTCGACTATATTCTTTTATTAAAAACTGACTTATAACAATTTACTGTCATCTTTTAGACGATTTTGTGCTCTGTGCGGATATAAAATTACTAAATTATATACTCTCATTATCTCCTCGCATTGAGGGTTAAAACTTCAAAAAAGTCAAATAGAAAGTTAATACTAGTTATCAATAAAGTGATAACTAAATTAAATTAAAAAATTAAGAGTCTAAAATGTAACTAAATTATATAAATTAAAATTAATTAACTCTTTAACTTAACTTTTAACCCTTTAACTTAATACTATTCCTATTTATATCACGTAAAATATTTCAAACGACAGCTTGTTGTGAGCATTTTAGTCGAGTGACTTATTATAATACACTCAGAGAGCACAAAGTCTAAAAGATGACTAAAAGATAACTAAATATTAAAATTATAAAAATGTCGCATTGCTAGTCATCTTATAACCTTATTCATATGATAACTAAAGGATAACTTCTTTAGATAGTTTTAGTTGTGTTTACGATTTCTTTTAGTTTTTATATTTTGACACATATAACGTTTAATAACATCGAATTCCTAAATTAATTTTTACATAAAACGAAATGAAATTGTATGACTGACAATATACATCCTATTTCTGGGTCCTGCAATGTTTGCCATGTTTTATGTGTCTTTCATCATAATCTCCTCCGAGGACTCAATTACAAAAAATATTTTATTAGCGTTCATTAGAACATAAGTAAAATTTTTCATAATGCTGCACCTTTTATTCTATCTTGTATGATTTTTTTACACAAGAAACTGAACTCGACCACATCCGTCTGGTGGCGATCCCGTGTACTGCTCGCGAATGAATGATAAAAAGTACCAAAATAAAAGAAAGACATCTTTTTCGTATTGTCTTTTCAGCAATATGAAAAGATATCTTTTTAGTCGACTTTGTAAAAATGATAGCTATAGAAAAATGACGAAAAAATGTTTTTTAAGTTGTTTTTTCGACAAAATTAAAAGATGTCTTATAGACATCTTATCGTCTTGCTGAAAAGACAATCTAAAAACGATGTCGTTTCGTTACCTTTTAGACATCTTTTCGTTTTGTCGAAAAAACAATTTACAAAAGATCTATTTTCGTAATCTTTTAGTATTTTGTACACACATAATATCAGGGTTGGTAGATAATGCGCGTTACTTGTAACGCCGTTAATTTTCTTATTGTTACTTTGTTATAATAACGATTTGGTAACGGCAAATTTTTATGACTGTAACATTAGGGTTGTAAAATCACTCGATCACAGAGAATGGAAGTAACTCGTTACTTGTAATGATTATAAGTTACTTTTTTGTTAATTTTACTGGTAACTGCATTATTTTTTTTGGTAACTGTAACGAATTTTATAGTTATTTTTATCGTTACTTTGCACACAATACGGTCGATTGGACATAAATCACTCATAGCACTTGAGACTAAAAAGTCCCTAGACACCCGTCCGTTGTAATTGCTTGTCGATTTTAAAAAATATAACGAAAAGTTACTTTCTCAAGTAACTATAAATCTGGAGCTACAATAGGTGTTTTAAGCCGTAAGGAATTAACCAATTACAATCGAATACGAGGAAAATAAGTGATTATGATTCGTCCATTTCTTATGGCTTATGAGGCTTAAAATCTATTGTAGATCTGTGATTACTGTAAAGAATTACTTTTAGAAATCGGTAACTATAGTAACGGTAATTTGTTACTTTTTCTACTCGGTAACGAATAACTGTAACTTGTTACTTGTAAAAAATAATTTCCATTACCTAGTCGATTGTTAGTTGTAATGTTAGAAGTCACTCGGTGTACAAATAACGATCGAATGACTTTCCAACTCTGGATGTTACCTTTAAGGTAAAAAGATTCGCCATTACCAAATCGTTATTATAACAAAGTAATAATGAGAAAAGGAACGGTGTTACAAATAATGCGCTACTTACCATTTCTGCATAATATGTATATAATGTGTATGATTTATAAGCAACTGTACATATAGCTCATATACTGTTTCGCGATACTGTTTAAATTCGCATCTTTATTCGAATTTATTAAAAAACAAGCTTGTCTATAAATTGGAAAATGATAGTTAAATTTTTCTTCTAAAAAAGTTGATTTTCTCTTTTATTTTTCGTTTATTGCATTATTATTCAGCAGTTTCATGCGCACAAAAAAGCTCGATGTATTCCTTACAGAAATTTAGTGTATTAGAAATGATTTACTTTGAAGATTAAAAACACTGAGCAATAGTGCTCTTAATATTTAAAATAAATTATTATTATCTTCTAGTATTAAAGGAGGATGTTAAAAAGAGGCCAATTTTTACTCACAAAAGTGTAAAAGAAATAGTAAAAGAAATAGTGTTTTTTGTAGATTTTGATCTCCTGAATATGATAAAATTATTAAATTTGTTTAAATATATTATGTTCAATTTTCAAGATGTTCCCTATCCATCCCGAATTTTTTATTATAACATTATTGTAGTTTCAGAAGGTTACAATCTATAAAAAACACTTCCCTTTTTACTTATACCTTTGTGGGCCTCTTTTAACATTCTCCTTTTTGTAAGAGATTTTTGTATGAGGATTGATGTGTCAAATAACATGTTGTCAAATAATACGTAGCTACAAATTTCTTCATTTTTCTTATTGTTTTCATGTTGTTTTTTAAAATTGCATTATAAAATTTATAAAAAGACAAGCCTTGTAAAAGAATTTAATGCGATAACTTGAACAATAACATATATGCCTTGTCTTATAACTACAAGCTCGACTTACAATTAGAATTATACCCAATATTTATATGAATGACTATGAATACAACTGCATTGACAATTCAAGAATTGATCGCAAATCAATGATTTACTATGTTTTCTCTATTAACAATAATATCATATCCATAATGCAAAGAGAACTGATGAGAATCAATTCTCATAACACTATAACGACAAACGTCGATTCTTTTTCGACAATGCCCTATTTTATCGTTAATGGCGAATGTTGTTTTTGTAGATTTTGCAGATGTCTCGAACGACACTTAAGATGTTAAATTTTCAAACTTTGTTATTTTTTCGAAAAGTGAATTCAACAATAATTACCATTCCAAATAGAAAAACAGATAGGATTTCTAAGTTTTATAAGTAATTGTACGCTCCAGGGTGTATGCAGGTATGTGCGTATCGCTCCGGTGTGTCTTCGCTGTGACTTTATTATTCGTTGAGCACACAGGTGCGGACCAGGGCGTCGCAGACAGAGTAGGGATCGCAATTGCTGCTAGGCCTCCTGTCTTCCAGGTAACCCTTCTTCTCCTCGGCAACACCACGGGGAATGCGGATGCTGACGTTTCGGTTGGCTACCCCAGCACTGAAGTCATGAATATTACTGGTCTCGCATTTGCCAGTCAGCCTGCGCTCGTTGTCTTTCCCTCCGCGCGGATCATATGCCTGAATGTGCCTGAGATGTTGCTTGCTGAGCTTGTCGATCGCCTTTTCGATTTCAGCGATACCGTTATCATTGCGCATCGCCTTTGTCGAGAAGTTGGTATGAGCACCGGCGCCGTTCCACGAGCCATCCACTGGTTTCGGGTCTAGGCTAACGATCACACCATATTCTTCGGCGATGCGCTGCAGAATGAATCGGGCGATCCACAGATCATCTCCGGCATTGATGCCCGTGCATGGTCCCACCTGGATCCATAATAAAAGACATGATAATAACTCTTTGTAGAGAGATATTTTCTTTCCGCAGAGAACTTTATAAATTAAATTAAAGTCTCGAATTACCTAAAGTCTGTAAATGAAATTTCCGATAAATTACAATTATCAAATTAAATTTGCGATATGATCCCAATTGAATTTCTACTATTTTTGATTTTATTCATTGGATTTTAATATTCAAAATGAAAAAAAATCGTTTAATTGCATTAACTTTAAATAAAAATCATTAATTTAAAATGCACTGGAACCTGCGAACATCAGTTAAAGAAATTTCGAAGCAAATACTGATTATAGTAAATAAAACTGACATAAAACTGTCGATGTTATAATGTTACTGGATTAGACCGCATCTTAATATATAACAAAATCCCCTTCTTTCTTTATAATCTTTATAATCTTCTTTATAATTGTTTAAAGAAAAATTGTTTTCGAACGCTGGATGCGCGTATTCTCTTTTTTTATTACAACAATTCAATTATTCACCTGGAACTCCCATTGCGAAGGCATCACCTCGGCGTTAGTTCCCGCGAGCTTCACACCAGCGTAGAGGCAGGCCCTATAATGGGCCTCGACGATTTCGCGACCGATCACTTTATCGGCGCCGACGCCGCAGTAATAAGGACCCTGTGGGCCTGGAAAGCCGTTCTTAGGCCAGCCAAGTGGCCTACCATCGAAGTCTAAGAGAGTATACTCTTGCTCGATACCGAACCAGGGCTCTTGATCCTTAATAGACTCCATCGCCTGATTTGCGCGATACCGCTTGTTTGATTTCGTTGGCGTCTTGTCGCTATAGTAGGTATCACATAGCACGAGCTTATTATTACCGCGGCGGAAGGGATCGTTATAAATCGCTACCGGGTAGAGGAATATATCACTGTTGGCACCGTCGGCCTGGTACGTCGAGCTGCCATCGTAAGTCCACGTAGGTAGGTCTGAAAAAGATAATTGTGTTTGATATTTCATGTAGAAATAGCAATGAATTATTAAGCAGGTTACTGGAATTTCTTTCTTAGTAAAATTGCAATTCGAGTTTCTTCAGTTACTATTTTCCGCAATCAATTTAATGATAAATAAATTATTAATCATTCTTAATTTTTAAAGAAAATATTATGTAGTACCTTTTCAATTTTTGATAATAAATATATCGATCATTAGCTAATCTTTAATCCTGAAAAATAAATCCTCAGATTAAACTTTAAAATGTAGAAATGTTTAAAATGTTTAAAATTCTGATAAAATATTAAAATTGATTTTTTTTCCGAAATGTGATGATTAATTAAGAAACGGGATTTTTTCATCTATTCATATTTATTGATTTAATCAATTTTAATGGCTTTTAATTTTTCAAATTTTTATTCATCCCACCCACTTTTATCAATCCCATACAATTCTCCATGAAAGGAACGTCTTTGGACGTTCTTAGGATATCTTTTTTTTAAGAAAACTGTGTTGTGTGGGCGGTTACATCCTGGTATATTAATATCTCAATTTATTGTTGCAAGACAACCAAAGGCAGTTAATTATGCGGACGAGTTATTTTTAATAAATAAATTTTTTTAGGGAGACATGTATCCATAATAGATTTTTTCCTTTCGAGGAGAAACATTTCTTTAATAAAATATCCTTTCCTTTTAGGAAAGACATTAATTTTAAAACAAATTTTAAAATTGAAAGTCTATGAGTCAAAGCTGGTTATTAATCGCCATTAATTAAAAATTCTTTTTATTTAACAATTATTTAATAATTCTAGTTAAGATACAATCCAAATAAACGTTTCGACTAATCATTAAGGGGATCCTAAAGCGAATCTCGAACTCCGATAAAGTCACCAGAGGTCGCCGCGCGCCGCGTATACTATCACATCAATATTTCAGATATGCAACCTATGATACACGCAGTCGCACATTTGTATGAATTTTCGTATAACAAATTTGTCGCAATAAAGCGTCTAAATCTAATTCTAAGAACTCGATGTTGTTTGTTCGTGTAAACTACGTGTCTGGGAATCACTATTTCGTACATACAGGTTGCAAAGCTTTTATATCAAACATATGTTGTCATGACTTGGCAGCTGAGATGCCATGTTACAGTAAGAAATGGTAAAAAATATATCAATTTTTAAATTTTTAATCGTTCTCCACTTCCCAGACACATATTAATGCCTATACTTTAATCTTGGAAAAGAATTTTTGAATCGGTGATAATTAGTAAAACAGGAGGCTTTAGAATCCCCTTAAGTCATCTTCAATGTTAATATAAATAAAATAAAACTTACAATTGTAAAACTTACAATTATAAAGAAAACAATCTTTTTATAATACGTTTAAAATTAACTTTATTGGTCAATTTTAAAAATTAGTAGGAATAATACCTCTCTCTTCAAATATTCTATAGCCGTTTTATTAAAGAATTCGTTAAAATTGTAAATATCAATTAACAATAGAATGTTATTGACCATCACTGGATACATGTTTTAACATTATCATATTTTGTGACTTCTCCGGTGAGTTTTATTTTGATTGACATTTGTATAAATTAGTTTGGATTGTTCTCAATTTTCTCATATTATTCACAGATTTATTGAAATTTTAACATTCAGTCGATCAGCTGATTGGGAACAATTTCTGTCTGTCAACGTACAATTCATCGGAGATCACTAACTTAACTTATCTTTACTTGATGTCATTGTGTCGCTCGTCTACTGCGGATTGCGACTACTGTTATAGTAAATCTGAAAATGGCTCGATCAAGAAGCCGAAACATGTAATTATTATTTATTTCAAGAAAAAAACATTTCTGACTTAGTTCACACTCTGTTAATGAATGGCTATCCTCTCGAATTCATTTTTTCAACAGTAAAAAATAGAATTAAAACTTTAGAAAATAGAACTAATTTAGATAAAAATTGTGAGTATAATAATAATGAAAACGATTCTAATTCCAATTCAAAGAAAAAGTTTTTTATAATACCATATTTAAGTAAAGTATCAGAAAAATTTAGAAAATTATCACATAGTCAGGGCTTTAATATTGCTTACAAACCTATAAACAAATTGAATAGATTTATTAAAACTCAAAAAAATTGTTTGTGTAAAGAGGACCATAATGGAGTGGTTTATAAGATAAATTGTCTAGATTGTGATTCTTCTTATGTTGGCCAAACAAAAAGGAAATTAAAAACTCGAATTAAAGAACATGAGATTGACATAAGAAGATCCACCTCTGAGATGTCAGTGATTTCATGCCACCAATTGAATGAGATGCACGAATTAGATTGGGATAATATTAGAATTTTAGAACAATCATTATTTAAAGGAAGAATTTCTGAAATGATATACATAAAAAGCCAAATAAGTAGTATTAATAAGCAAAATGACACGGAAAGTTTGCCTGATGTTTATCTGCCTTTTCTAAAGAAAGATCTCTCTTACACTTAATAAATAATTCTAGACAATCTAAATCTTTGACATATATATAAATAGCGGTAACATATACGATATAACGAATAATAATACACAATGTCACGAAAAATTTCCATCTGCGTGAAGGAAGTGCTTAAGATTCATCATATTGTCTGTAAAACAGGTAATGATTCAATCTTCATAAAATTGACTAGAAGTTATTAATGATAGTTTAATTTTTAAATTAGAATTTGGAAATTCTTGTTCTACATAACTTGCAACATGATAATTGGCGCTGTAACATTGTTCTATGATGCACCTTAAACAAGATGAAAGAACATGTTTATACATACTTATATTATACGACGGCTGAATTTAATGTCAGATATATGTAAATTCTGCGTTTTACTAATATTTTTAATTTTACTGAAGATTGTAGCCAGATTGTGGCCGAAACGTCTAAAGATTTTTTATTGATGTAATGAATAATTAAATTTCACAAACAACATGCTGTGGTTTCATGCTCCTTTTTTTATATGCATGTAATTATTGTTTGCTTAAATCATCGAGATATTTTATTGCTCTGAAATATTTTATATATTATATATCGAGATTTTTAGAGGAATGATATCGAGAATCTGTATTATTATAGTTATATGTTTTTATTCAAGTTTTATTGATTTTTGACTCTTATATGCCCTTTACTTAGATTTATTTCAATTAACAATAAAAATGTTGATGTAATAAATAAGGAAATGCCAATGTGAACCGATACCAGTTCTTTGTGTGTTATCCAATGTATATATTAAAAATGAGATACAGATGTTTCAACCTTAGTATTGGTTCTCTTCAGTTTAAAAACATATGTTTGGTATAAATCCATGATATTAATATAAAAATATATGTATAATCACTCGATCGTTAAATCAATCATTAAAACTATTGTCACTATTGAAATCTTCAAATGTCATCTGTTATATTTTATTGAATATACAAGCAGTACATGTTCAAAAAATTCCATTAAAATAAATGATTCACATAAAAATTAATAAGTCAAAATAAAACTATGTTAGTCAATTGTACTAAAAACTTTGCAATAAGCTTAACGATGGTCTGTTACGTTAAGATGTGAATACAAAGAGAGATATCATTGTAATATGAGAAGTCGCAAAAAGGTCGCAAAAAGAATAATAAGGAGGAATAGAGAGCACGTCCAATGATTAAAATTAAACATAAACATAAAATATTAGAAATAAATATTAACAACAACAGACTTAAAGAAAGAAACATCAATCTTTAGCGACTAAATAATACAAGGAGTTCAATAAATCCGTATCATTTTGCAAAGTTTAATCCGTTTTTCGTTTATTAATAAAATTATATAATAATTTATTAATAAAATATTGCCTCAGAGATTAATTTCTTATTATAACTCCTTTCCTCGTCCAAAATTTGAACATTGTCTCTATCAAATTCATGATTGTACTCAATCCTATGTTCTGTGATAATGGACTGCGATATAGTATTTCTATTAATGTGGTTTCGATATTCACTTATCTCGCAACGCGAGAGATAATACAGATTACTAAAGCCATCTATTGGAAAAATAATGGATTTATTTTTACTACACCTAATAATAATAACGAATTCAAAATTCTTACAATGGATGTGATAAAGAAATTATACTGTCAATTAAATTAATGATTGTGCCTACTTTGTGGCATAAAGGATGACAAGAGAAAAAGTTCAAACAATGTGCCGAGAAAGTAGGCTTGTGATACCAATCATATCAATCTGTTCTCTTTTTTTATTAAAGTCAAATCCAAAATATTCAATCTGTCACCCTCCTATCTCCATTGTGAACTTTAATCGAGGATGAAATTTAAAAATACTCTATAAAAAATCAATATTCTGTATAGAGAGATGTCATCCACATACCTATAATAAAAACCTAATGTGAATTTTAATTTATTAAGGGAAACTTTTTCAAGATCCTGCATAATCAAGTCTGCTGCAAAAGAGAATAACCCATAGGTATTCCATAAGATTGTTTATAGAACTTGTTATTTAAGATAAAGATGTAAAACTGAGTACCAACTTTATCGCTTTAATGAATTCAATTTGAGGTAGTTTAATGTTATCTTGTATATCCAACCATCGATTTTCGATACTCTCAACAACTAGATCCACTGGAACATTAGTAAAAAGAGAGACAACATTGAGCGAGAGGATTGAGTCATCAAATAAATGTAACTGTGATATATCTTTTGCTAATTGGAAGTTATTTTTGACGTATCCCATCAGTTTCTCAATATATAAATCCAAAATTTTTGCAAAAAAACAGCTAAATTGTAAGGGGCTTCCTATGGATGAAACTATGATACGTACGTAATGGATTGCTTGTCTTATGGATTTTTGACAACCCATATGCCCTCGGTAATGTAACATTTGTAGAGTTGAGAAAATTATATGTATGATCAATTACGAATTCATACCTCTTCCAAGTTTTTAACAAAGATTATAACTCATTCAAAATTTTGTTAATCGGATTACGTGTTACAACAGTATATCAGATAATAAAACTTCCATTTTATCAATTTTAGTCCAATTTTGTCCATAACAACGACTACATTTCCCTTATCTGCATCAACAATATTTGTGAATAATAGCATCAAATAAATAAATTTCGATAAATTGTTTAATAGCATCAAAGGAGTTTAAGATCAAATTATCCGATCTATTTTCTGTGACATTTTTAATATTTTATAAATATGGGAAAAATCTATTTCTGAATTCATTCGAGTTATTGATTTTTAATCTTGTTAAATTATTTTTTATATGTTTGATAAATTCTAATGTAATAGATTCAACATTGTGAGAAGAAAGGCAAAAGTTTCTTCTAATTGTAATAAGCTTTGGACATTTGCTGAGAAACTCACACTCGAGAGATTTATGAACTAATTATTATTAAGTTTTAAATTCAAATTTGGTTAGAATAGATTTTGATGGATTTAAATTGACTTCACATATCCACGGTAGTATCTGAGCTGAGCAAGCGAAGCGCCATGTCGCGAGACACTGTGCTCTTTTACGTAAGCCGACGAGTTGCGGCAGATCTGGAGACATGATCTCACAATCAGTAACGGTTGAATTGATGAAATTCTATATACGCTCGATCGATTGTTATCACTCGGGTTGTATAATGAAAGTGATTTTATTTTTTTATGTATCCTACGAGCGGAGATATTGCGACTCGAATTTCTGAATTTTATCATTATTTTAAGAAACATCGTCATTATTGTCGTCGACCAGCAGAATGTACGGTTGCAGCGTCTAGCGCTAGATGGCGCTGATTGGATATCTGCAATTACGACGTTTAGCTCGCAGTGTAGTGCGGGGCGTTTGTCAAGCAGTCCCCACTCCCCGCGCGCTAAGTTATGACGGATATTTGGCACTTTAAAATTTAATATCTTGATTGCAAAAATTGGGAAAGGATCAAGAATTTTTCGAAAACAAAGCTAGGAAATGACAAGCGATATATTCGTTATCAATCTCTATTCATTTATAATAATATTTAACATTAAAAGGAGATGGAACGAAAATGAAATTATATACTGGTATTTAATTAAACTAGAAAATGGTAATGCCAAAGCGGTTTTATTTTAACCTTGATCTTTATTTATTTATAACTTAATAAAAGGAGATTGAAACGAAATTATACGCTATCCCGATCGAATCTTTAAGTACACTTAAATCGATAGCTTATACTCCGATCATATTATACGTGCTTTTATTTTTTCTCTACGTGCCTTACAAGCGGAGATATCACGCAAAGTTCCGAACTGCCACTTTTCAGATATATCGTCATTATCATCAACCGCATTTTACATATTCCTTCGGTGTCCTTCTGACATTCTTTACGCAAGGAGAGCTAGTGATATACATGATCAGTGAGCGTTACGATCTGTCTACTACGATAGTGTCTCGGTTGGTTTTTTCAAAACAACAGGATCGGCAAAGTCGGTAATAATGAAACACGCTGGTAATTCCTCTTAAATGAAATTATTACAATCATCACAATTCATTCAAAGACATTTTCTCTTCCAACTAAAATAATGATTATTTAATCACAATTCATTCAAAAACATTTTCTTTTCCAATTTAAGTAGTGGTTATTTAATTTTTCTTCAAAACATTATACAAAATATTATCACAAAATTGTATTACCTTGTTCAATTTAAATGTTACCACAAAAAATTAAAGAATTAACCGTATAAAATGAAAAAATTTAATTTAAATAGTAATCATGTAAAAACACTTGATGCTAGATCAAATAAAAAAAACTATAAATATAATTTAAGATTAGAATGGTCATTAATAAAAATAAGTCATAAGAGAGATAATTATAATTTAAAGGTAATAATAAAAATAATAAATTTAATCTGAACTTTACACTGAATAATAATAAAGTTTATTATTTATTTTTCTTTCATAAAGCATCTTATAAATCTAAATTTATTTTTCTTAGACTTAAACTTAATAGCATTCACAACGTTCATAATTTACACGACTCTATAATTCAATCGCATATATAGACACGTTAGATACTTTAACCCTCATTGGGAGTGCTTCTTATTTTTCTTATTTTTCTAAATATTCATATTTTTTAATATGATTCTAATTGTTCTTATTAATGTGATTCTTATTTATGTTATTTTTCTAAATATTGCATTTTCTAAATATTTACATTCTTATTTTTCTTATTTTTCTAAATATTACATTCATATTTTACTATTATCTTATTATATTGTCTAACAGCGCCAAGTATTTTTACATAAAAAATTTTTCTATTTAAATTAAATTTTTTCATTTTATACGGTTTAATTCTTTAATTTTTTGTGGTAACACTCAAATTGAGCAAGGTAACGCAATAATGTGATAATATTTTGTATGTTTTGGAGAATTAAACCACTACTTTAGTTGGAAGAGAGTCTTTAAATGAATTGTGATATAATAATTTTATTTAAGAGGAATTTAAACCATTTGGATTGAAATAGGAAGATCCTTTAAGATACGTATACTTAGATTTCATTATATAAAAATATAAAGATAGTATCACTTGGGTTCCACTTTTTATTTTGATAGTAGATTTTAACTTGGCGCCAATTGTTGTTATTAAATCTTTTATATGAATCATACTCATCTTTTATACAAATAACATATATCATTAGACTTAGTTAATATATGTATACTTTTTATTTTGATAGTAGAATTTAACTTGGCGCCAATTGTTAATATCAAATCTTTTATATGAATCATACTCATTTTTTATACAAATGATAAGTATAGATTAGATTTAGCTAAATTTGTGATTCTACTAAACAGCAAACGCGATTATATTATATACTTACAGAGGATCATATATACTTACAGTTGCACCAACTCGATTAAACTGAATCGGATTAACTGTCAATCATAAGTGATCAATTCTACTAAACAGTAAACACGATTAGTCAGTTTCACGGCCAATTAAGTAATTGGCGTTGGTGAAACCAGTTCTTTCTTCTCCAAAAGATTCTTTACAAAAAGCATGCACTCTTAGCGCTTTTTTTACTTCTTTTTTAAAAAAGATAAGTTTGTATAAAGTTACTATTACTTTCTTTTTGGAAATCATATACAAAGTAGATTTTTTTTTAATACGTACTATTTAAGTTTAATTATATAAAATTTATAAAAACACTTTCATTTTTTTTTTACTTTTTCTTTAAGAGGTTGGAATAAGAAGTTAATAGAATTTAATTTGGCGACAGTTGTTGATATCAAATTTTTTCTATAAATGATACATATCATTAGGTTTAGTAAATTTTATGATATAATGATATTTATGTAATAATTTTTGAATGAAAATAATTCTACTAAACAGCAAACGCGATTAGTTAATTCTACGACCGATAAGTAATTGGTTCATTATTATATTAAAATTGTAATTCTCTTTCATTATTTATTTTTTTAACTGCTATTATAATTTTTTAATTGCTTTTATAGCATTGATTTATACATATATATATTGATTTAGCAGCGCCAAGTGTTTATTTCTTTAACTTTTTGTGATAATACTTGAATGGATAAGGTAACATAATTACGGATTGTACTCTTTACTTAATTTGGTATGGGATTTAACTTGGCGCCAGTTCTTGATGTCAAATCTTTTATAGAAATGATAGAATTTAACTTGATTAGTTAAGGTTGTAGCATCTGGGTTTTAATTTTTCATTTGATACATTAATTTTTTTGAAGAATAATAAATTTTGATAGAGAATTACAGTTGCCATTACTTGGGTCGGAATAAGAAAACCTTCAATAAGAAGATTCTTGAAGAAAAATTAAAACTATTATTAATTGGGTTGAATACTTAAATTTTATTCGGGAAGCATGTATGCTTAGTGTCTTTTTAAACCCTTTTTAAAAAAGTAAGTTTATACTGATTTTGTAGTAATGAACGTCTTTATAAACAATTTATCTTATAATTGACTTCAAGAAATAGACTTTCATGTGTTTGTACGAAATTTGGAGAAGGCCAAAATTGGCCCTTATTGACCCTTTTTCTTTGTAAAATAATTTTATATAATAGGTTTTAAAGGGAGAATTAAAGATACAATTACCTGAGTCGATAACGTCAAGACGATTGTCATCTGTATTTTCCGATGTTTACTTAACTTTAATTATACGTATCATTTGTATAAAAGATTTAATATCATCAACTGGCTCCAAGTTAAATTCTATCAAATTAAAAAATAAAAGCCAAGTGATACTATCTTGATCAAGTTATTTTAATTTTTGTTCGTATAAAATTTTTTAATTTTACAAAATTAATGAGTGGGGGTACAGGAAAGTTAAAAAATTTAATATTAAAAAAAGTACATCATTATAAAGAGCACAAAATACTATAAAACTTTTGTATTGAACATTTTTTTATATATCGCATAGTTTCGAAGATATTTGATAAAAATGATAAAATCCATTTTCGAGGGGATGTTTCATCCTCTAAATCTTAAGATACGCTGGTAAAAAAAATATGGGTCTAATATTTTTTTATACTCTACAATATATCCAAAGCCTATCAAAATCGGTGAGGGATGGTTCCTTATTAAAAATCTTGTTAATATCCTAATTAACCTTGTTAATATCGGTATATTATATAATATCATTTCCGTTCTATCTCCTCTTGTTAAATAATCTTTTTTAATTATCTTTAATATAAAATTAATCTTATCTTTATTATAAATGAATAAAGATCAATAACGAATAAATCGTTTGTCATTTCCCAGCTTTGTTCTCGAAAGGTTCTTGACCCTTTCCCAATTGAGATATTAAATTCTTAAGCGCCGAATATCTGTCATGGATATCTTAGCGCGGAGAGGGCCTGGCAAGTGCCTCGCATCGCGCACATCGTCGTGAGCTACTAAACGTCATAATTCGAATGTGCAGGCATCCGATCATATAATTAATAGGAATATCAACCGATGTCGACTCATATTGGCATTTCCTTATTACATCAATATTTTTGTTGTTAATTTATTTGGAGAATATATTTATATATCTTATATATCTTATATTTCTATTTTTATAATAAATATCAAGATATTAAATATTCAACATGTGCTAAACCCAATTGCTTCGAAATATAATTGCAATAAAGATATTACAAAAATAGATATTTAGAATAATATTAATTCGAATATATTAGGTGTTGGAATTAATTCGTAGCGTTTTACAAGAGATGGCACAAGCAGTACACTATTTCGTTGTTACCTATAGTTCTGTATACATTGTAAACATCTATCATAGGACGTCATTTGCCGTACATAACCTTTCTTGAAATCATAAATAACAACACTNAATAGATAAAATTAAATCATCAGATTATTAATACACGTGTTGTGCACTTACCGGATGGATGTTTCGGCATAACGTTCAAGGTCCTGGTCTTGCTACGTAATCCTTCGCCAGTACCGTCGATCCAGATATATTTTGCCTGGATCGCATTTTCCGGTTGAGGTAGATCAAGATATTTTTGCAATAGAGATTTATCTAACGCCGCATTTGGCGAATCTTTCAACATATTGCGCGACATAGTGATACTGTAATAAAAGCAAGAATATTGAAATGAATAAATGAAATATACATCTTGAATCGCAATCATCTTTTGTGAGATTATCTTAATGAAGAAATGGTAAAGAATTAGAAAAGAGATAATCGTGAAGTAAATTTAACCGTGTAATCAAAAGATGATTTGTGGGATCATCTTTTCATTAGATGGTAATTAAATTCTCTCCTCTCTCTCTCTCTCTCTCTCCCTCCCTCCCTCTCTCCCTCTCTCTCTCTTTCTCTCTCTGTAGAGTGCATTCCGTTGCATTTACAGCACTTGCAAGCATTACTTGCTCTTATTTAATATTTATTAGACAACGTATTAGAGAATGTATTAATGTTTACAGCTCGTGAGCGGAATAATATAAATATTCAAACACTAATATAAATATTCAAACACATACAATGTATGTATATATATCCCACATAATATAGGATATTTATGATAGTACATATTTATTACTATTCATTTTTTGAAGAAGATTACATAAATATTTTATACAAAATTAAATAAAATGTCAAAAGGCTCAATAAAAATAAAAGGAATAATAGGAAAATAAAAGAAGACTACGAGCCTAGAACGAATACTTTTAATTTAGATCGTTAAATCATACAAACAATAACAGACGTTTTGTATGACTCCGATCGGGTCATTTTCAATGTAATAACAAAAAGTTAGTTATAAAATTTTTTTCGCAATAAATTAGAATATGTAAGAAATACATAATAAAATATGAAAATACATAATAAAATAGGACTCAAATAATTCACATAAAAGAAATTGTGCTACGAAGGACTACGAGCCAAACAAACAAATTTTAATGTACATAATATGATTTTCTAAAAATTCATTTCTACATAAAAATAAAAATAAGAGGTACAACCTCCAATGATTTTAAATTTGACAAATGTTATTCAGAACATGATCCTAAACAACATTTAAGAAGTTTTAATCGTCGGTCAGGTACCTTGCGTAATACTAATGCCTGCGATACTGTAACTTGCAAGCCTTATAATTTGAAAAATACTTAATGAAAATGAACTTAATTATAATGTTTTGGAAAGCTCTCGAGGTAAGCTATAAGAATACGTAATACAAAATGGGAGGTTCCGTTTAAAAAATTCAACGTAACCTTGTTCTGACCTTGACGACGCCATCTAAGGTCAAACCAATGACACCATCTTATATACCTTTCAAAGTCCCAAAACTTTTATCTGAAACATTTTTCCTTAAAATGTACTGTTCAAGAGATTTGAGGTGATCGATTAAAATGGGATCCTGTATACATGTAAATCAGTTGACTAAAAATAAGTTAACAAAAGATGATTACTTATAGAGATACGATGACAAAAAATGATTAAAAGTAGACTTTGGTTCAGGCATGAATTCAAACTCAAAGATATCGCTGAATACATGTAGTCCATGGAAAGTAGATCTTAGATTTACGCCAAGTATTCAATTTCGTAAAATATCGCTGAATACAAATCGCTGAATATATGTAGTTAACGATAAACAAACCGTTCAATTCATTACACACTAGACTTCAGTTCACCATGGAAATAGGTACTAATGGAAGATTGAATTTCTTAAATACAACGATTATTATTGATGAAAACAGAATTAGTTTTGATAAATATCATAAACCAATTTTCTTGGGGAGATTCCTTAATTTTTATTCTCATCTGACTTGTCACAAAAAGGGTGTTATAATTGGTGCTGTTGATAGAATTATACTACTGTCCCATTCATGATTTCAGCATAAGAATTTGACTGAGGCTATTAATATTTTTTTAGATAACGGATACTCTTTGAATTTTATTTTTTCGACGATACAAAAAAGATTAAATTTTCACATTTACAATAATAATAATAATATAGACATTAATTTAAATAAAAAAATCAAGGCCATACAAAAATATTTTACCTTATGTTAAACGTGTCTCTGAAAGTTTATTACCCATAGCTTTCAAACTTGGTTGCAAGTTATGTTATTTAATTCCGAATATTTTGAAAAATTACATTAAAAGAGGAAAAAACCAGCTGGACTCTCTCCCACCAGGGTATTGTTTATAAAATACCCTGGGGATTGCGAAGCTAGTTATGTCGGCCAGACAAAAAGAAGACTAAAAACTAGACTACAAGAACATATGTCAGACATAAGGAAAAAATCGGGATCTCCTTTAGTTATTATAGACCACAGAACTATATGTAACCATAATTTCGATTGGAATAATGTTAGAATTCTAGATAGTGATCCTATAATCCTATAATAAACGTAAAAGTTTAATTTCTGAAATAGTTCACATTAAGAGACAAAAATAGGGCTTAAGGCTCCTGACTATTCAGTCAAGAACTCTGCGTTGACGGTGGCGACACACAATCCGACGGCGGTCTGGCAAAACCAGTAGCCATACTTAAGTACTCCATGTCCGTGTGCTCGCCTGCGGCGCGCCAAGAGTGAACGAGACAGCGAGCTCCTTCTCACATTAGTCGCTTGTTTCAAGCGACTGAAAATGCTTTCTCGATCGCTCGGCGACCCTAGGCATCAATAAGGGGCGAGCATTCTAAATAATACATAAGTTTTATAAATTGTAGTAATAGTATACTCCTCCATTAATTCAGAATAGTATAAATAATGTTAAAACGCAACAGTTTATGAGATACTTAATTATTTACGATTTTTCATGCATGTTATATAGCATACCTCTCCTTTATAAACTCGAGTAGCAAGAATAGTTCAGTAGAAGTAGAATTTTATCGGAAAAAAATTATAAAGCAGCATTTCTCTTCATGAAAATTTCGAAAAGCCATCAGAAAGGAAATGCGTATGTTTGAGACGTGAGACTCGTAAAGAAAATATGCGAAAAAAAATCGTTGCAAAAAGCATGTTTTTCGCTTATAAAACGAAAGATATTGATTGTATGAAAAAAATGTACTTAGATTTACATTTACATAATACTTACATTTTCGGTATGGAAAATGTAAGTATTCGAAATACATACAAAATGAGACGAGGAACATTAAAATCGATCTATTAGTTAAGTAGAAAAAAAATAAAAAACACCGAAAAAGATTTTTTTCACTTTGTAAAAGATCTTTTTTTACTCTGTTTGAGATTTAAAGCTTTGAAATTCTCGTAAAATGTAGCCTTCGTAATGATAAGTAAATTTAGCCCTGAACAAGCCTGAAATTAATTTTTGTTCATTAATTTTTGCAAAAAGCTGTTTATTCACTAAAAATCTGTCTGCGAAAAACTTAATTTCTTCATCTTTAAGCAGTCGTACAGCAATTTATAGGAATGTCTTTTCTTCTTCAAGAGTTGCATTATGATGTACATTTAGTATCAAAACGATTTTTTGCAATTAAACTATTATAAAATGACTTTAAAAAGAGGGTATCTTTTTTTTGTATAAAAAAAAATGGAATAATTCCGTTAATATGCATCATATCAAATAGCCGTGTGAAGCATTCGGCAGCTGGCATTTTTCTACAAATTTAAAAAAAAAAGATTATTCTCTGATTATTAGGAGCCGAGATAATAATTTTTTTTCAAAAAATTATTGTGGCTCTAATTTTTAAGATTAAGAGTTCCGTCTGACACCAATTTGTCAAGGAAAAATTGAATTTGCTTAAAAAATTCTCAAATTTTTTGCTGTTGAAAAAGTTTGTTTAAAATCATTGGAAAGTTGAGGAACGCGAGGGTGGCAGCGCGCCGGGTGGAGTGGAGAAGATCGGGCCGCTCGGCGACTTGCGCGTATCTGATTTCGGTGTTAAAATTTGCTAAATTTACAATTTCTTAGTAATAAACTGATGTAGTAACATGATTTTTTAAAAATCTGGGGTAGCTCGACAAGATATAAACAAATAGTTTAACCAAATGTTTCGCAAAGTAATTGAAACTATTGAAATTTTTAATTTTTCGTATCTTGAATTTTTATTTTTTCGATTTATTACTAAAAAATCATGTTTGAGTATGGAATGCATTTCTGATTAACAAATAAATAATTAATAAATAATTTGCTAAATATTAGCGTAACTGTTGAAGATATAACACTAACTTTCGCAAATATAAAAGTAAATTAATGTTACACGAAAAATATATTTTGCAACTATATTTAACAGTTATGCTAACATTTGGTAAATTATTTATTAATTGTTTGTTTAAATGTGTCATATCTGCAATCCAAATTCACAAAACCGATTTTGTACTGATAATTTCGTACATTTAATTGTCCAATTGGACGCTTTTTACAGCATATTAAATAAAGAAACATAGCTAATGTGATTTGAATTTTGTTAATCAGAAGTGCACTCCATACTCAAATGTGATTTTTTAGTAATAAACCGAAAAAATAAAAATTCAAGTTATGAAAAACTAAAAATTTCATGGTTAAAATTATTTTGTGAAATATTTGGTTAAGCTATTTGTTTATATCTCGTCGAGCTATCCCAGATTAAAGAAAAATTATGTTTCTACATCAATTTATTGTTGAGAAAATATAAATTTAACAAATTTTATGAATTTAACAAACGCACGAAATCAGATACGCGCGAGTCGCCGAGCAGCCCGATCTTTCCCACTCGATTGCGTGCCGGCTTTCCCCACTCCGCCCGGCGCGCTGCTTCGCTCGCGTCAACTTTCCAATGGTTTTAAACAAACTTTTTTCGTAGCAAATTTTGAGAATTTTTTAACAGCAAATTCAATTCTTCTTCTAGACAAATTGGTGCTAGATGAAACTCTTAATTTCAAAAATTAAAACCATAGTAATTTTTTGAAAAAAAATTGTTATCTCGATTCCTAATAATCGGAAGGTAAACTTTTTTTTTAAATTCGTAGAAAAATATCAGCTGTCGAATACTTCACACGGCTATTTGATATGATGCATATTAACAAAATTATTTCATTTTTTTATACGTAAAAAGATATTCATTTCTTTTTAAAATCATTTTATAATAATTTAACTACAAAAAATCATTTTGTTACTAAGTGTACGTGATAATGCAACTCTTGCAGAAAACAAATCATCACCCCTGTAAACCCCTGCGACTGCTCAAAGATGAAGAAATTAAGTTTTTTGTAGACAGATTTTTAGTGAACAAATAGCTTTTTGCAAAAACTAATGAACATTTTAGGCTTGTTCAGAGCTAGATTTGTTCGTCATTATGAGAAATACATTTTATAGAATTTCAAAGCTTTGCGGTTAAATTTCAATGAACAAAGAGCGAGTGAAAAAAAAGTCTTTTTCGGTATTTTATTTTTTTTTCTACTTAACTTAATAGATCGATTTTAATGTTCCACGTTTCATTTTGTAGGTATTTCGAGTATCTATATTTTTCATACTGAACTTTTTTTATACAATCAATACCTTTCTTTTATAAGCGAGAAACGTGCTTTTTGCAAGCATTCGATTTTTTTTCGCATATTTTCTTCACAAGTGTCGAGTTTCAAACATATGCATTTCTTTTCTGATTTCTTTTGAGATTTTCATGAAAAAAATGCTGGTTTATAATTTTTTTCCCGTAAAATTCTACTTCTACCGAACGATTCTTGCTACTTGAGTTTGTAAAGAGGGGCATATAACGTGCATAAAAAATCGTAAACAATTAAATATCTTGTAAACTGTCTTGCGTCTTAACATGATTTATACTATTTTGGAATGTGGGAGGGGCATACTATCTATTACTGCAATTTATTAAAACTTATATATTATTTAGAATGTCTTTCACCTCTTATTGGTGCCTAAGGCCGCCGAGCGGCCGAGATTGCCGAGAAAGCATTTTTGTCGCTCGAAACAAGCGACTAGTGTGAGAAGGAGCTTGCTGTCTCGTTCACTCTCGGCGCGCCGCAGGCGAGCACACGAACGTTGATCTCGTGTTTAAATGTGTGTTACAGCGCCGCACCACGATAAATGGCCGAATTTATAGGCGTGGAAAAGTGATGTTTTGACGACGAAATTTATGTTGCATGCCATTTTGTTATTATTTGCTTATTTGTGAAAATGTGACTTGTCTCGTACTTATCAAAGTAATTATCAATGAAAGCTAAAATTATCTTGGAATTTTGTATGGAAAAGCGAATATTTTACTCGTTTCAACAGCTGTCAGACTGTCGTGTGTTTCTGCCCGAATATCTCACTTTACGTACCTTTTACGACCATTTGCTGACCGTGAAGGAAGGAAAGGACAGTTTTCATCGATTTTTCAAGTATTTTAAAGCGATTTCGTTATTTCATTTCATCGAAATTGTCTTTATTTAAAAATGGCATGCAATATAAATTAACGTGTCATTCCTCGCTTCTGACGTCACGATTCCAACATGGCCGCCGCGACTAATCAGGAGCCTTAAACAAGTAGAATGAAACGGAAGCATTACCGGACTCCTATCTTACAATCTCTTTCCCCCTCTTAATTTTTCCCTTCTTATTTTACTCTCTCCATACAGTTCCTTTAGTTAGTTTCATACAGGGTATCAATCATGAAACTTTATTTCTAGTATGGAAAGTGAAAAGTGAAAAATTTCTCCATTAATTTCAATGGTAAAAATTTTCACTTTTCACTTTCCATCCTAGGGATATTTTTATGATTGATATCCAGGTCATCATTTTTCATTACTTATTGACTGACAGTATAGAATGGTCCTCATCGCTAAGTTTTGCTTAATTTTATATTTAAATATGTTATAATTTTATTCTTTGACTCATCTTTATTTCTGACACTACAGTTTTATTATCGGACTACGCATTGTGCTTTTTAAGGTTTTTTTTTTCTTTTTTACAAATTATTTTACGTTTTAAACATTTTTTAAATAGTTTAAATTTATTAAATTCAGCTTTATCTATTTTACTTATTTTATGTTTTATACATGTATTTTTTTTAACTTTGTCTTATTTATATGACCGAATTTTATATTTTATATATTTCGCATTTTGCTGGTAACTAAATTTTTGTACATTTTAATTCTTATACAATTCAATATTATACTTATAGAATCCGGATTAACTTTTCATTAATCAGTAATTGGTTTACTTAATGACATTATCAGCGATATATTTATACTTGGTAATGTCTTTTGTAATCGAACCATGGCGTATATTCAGGATCTGTTTTCCGTTAACTACATACATTCAGCGATTTATACTCAGCGATATTTTACGAAATTGAATACTTGGCGTAAATCCAGGATTTACTTTCCATCGACTATATGTATTCAGCGATATTTTTGGGTTTGAATTCATGGCCTAAATCAAGGTTTACTTTTAATCATTTTTTTGTCATTATATCTCTATAAGTAGTCATCTTTACTAGCCTATTTTTAGTCAACCGTTATATATATTATATATTAATTTTATAACTTTGAAAATGACCCAATTGGGTTGAAATATTAGTTCTATGTAGACATATTTTTATCTTTGTTTTTATCTTTATGTTTATTTAATGTCAACTGTATCATACGAGGTCTGGCTATTAAATAACGAGACTGCGCGCGCAGAAGGCGTCCTAGAGAGGTAGGGTGGGAAATGAATGCAGCGTTGGATAGCTGGAAGTGTCTACTATTCCAGTACGAAAACACGTTTTTGTCGCTGTAGTAGTATTTTTTCTGTAGAGGTTAGAAACGAACGTGTTTTTTTCTCGATAACAATGTGTGACGAAAAACACGAGCAACGGATCAATGTGAAATTTCTCGTTAAATTAAAAAAAACTCCGACTGAGTGCTATAAATTGTTGAAAGAGGCCTATGGTAAGAATTCTCTATCTCGTGCGCGTGTTTTCGAATGGTATAAACGGTTTTCTGAAGGCCGAGAGAGCACCGAAGATGACCAACGTCCAGGTCGACCTGTCTCTGTTTCAACTCCGCAAACAGTGATCAAAACGGCATCGTGATGACTGAATGGGTTCCAGAGGGTCAAACTGTAAACCAAACTTACTATTTGACAGTTTTGGCAACACTGCGAGAGCGAGTTCGTAAGAAACGGTCGGAGTTGTGGAAAAACAAGTCGTGGATCTTGCACCAGGACAACGCACCTGCCCATAACGCGCTGTCTGTGAAGCGTTATTTAGCCGCTAGAGGCACTCCAGTGCTCGAACACGCGCCGTACTCGCCTGATTTAGCACCCTGTGACTTTTTTCTGTTTCCGAAGATCAAGTCTGCCTTAAAAGGAACCCGGTTCGAGTCGATGGAAGAGGTGAAGCGAAAATCGGCGGAGCTCCTAAATGCTCTTACAAAAGAAGACTTCCAGCATTGCTTTGACCAATGGAAAAAACGAATGGAACGGTGTGTGGCGAGGGGAGGGGAATACATTGAAGGGGAGCATTCGATTGTAGAATAATTTTTAAAATAAAACTCTTTTTCATAAGCAGTCTCGTTATTTAATAGCCAGACCTCGTATTACGTACATTAAAATTTGTTTGTTTTGACTCGTAGCCCTTCTTAATACAATTTCTTTTAATAAAATATAAATTAAAGTCTAAAAACAATATTACAAAAACAATAGAGTACTAAGAGCTAATACACAGTCATTATTAATGTACAATTCTTCTTTATTCTTCACCTGTACATATGTATATTTCCGACGTTTCGACTGCTTTTTTCAGCCATCTTCATCTCAATATAACATAATATTAAAATTTCAGCATAATATTAAAATTTAACTGCAATTATTGTGAATGTAGGTGCAATTAGTCAACCTCGAGTAGTTCTCCATTTGTGAACGGCTCTTCTTAACAAGTCAAGATTTATAAGATATAAATACAAAATTCCATTCTATGTTAACGAAATTGCTTTCTATATTCATTTAATTGGAAAAAACTCACTGGCTGTACTAATAACTAGCATCTCCATTCTGTTACGCACAATTAAAATTACAAATTATATAAAATTTGTCGATTAGATGTTTGTTTGTCCGTGTCTAACGTAACGTTTAAAATTATAAACTAATGTGTAGGTCAATATAACATTGAATTAAAATAAAATAAATATACAAAAATAAAGTCAGTTTGACAAACATACCAATAATTTAATGAACAAAATATATAACATGTTTTTAAAAAACATAATGTTAATTATTAAACTGCTTAAGAATTAATGTGTATCCATGGTGAAAAAATTCCATGTCTGCAAATTGAGCGTATTCGTTTGCAATTTTATGTATTATATATCATTTCAGATACTAATCTCTTCCCCAGATATTTCTCTCTATCTATCACTTTGACGTTCTCTCAATCTATCGCATGATTATATTGCAACCTATGTTCAGCTATGACAGATCTCATATCATTGTTCTTGCGTAATTGGTTTTTATGTTCGTTAATTCTTGTACTCAATTTCCTTTTAGTCTGCTCAACATACGTTGCATCATAATTTTTACACGCTACTTTATATACAACATTTTTACTGCTCATTAACGGAAGAACATCTTTCTGAGCTCTGATCATACTTTCTAATTTATTAAGGCCAAAAAAGGCTAAGTTTAAATCCGAGTCTTTAACTATATTAATAAATTTATCAGAAATATTAGAAATGTAAGGAATATGAACTATTGTTTTTATTTTTCAAGTTATTATCACCTCTAGTCTTATCGACTTGGTTGTTAAATAGTTTTTTAATCTTTTGTTTATAGCGTCAAAAATAAATTTTAAAGGATAATTATTACCCAAAAAGATGTCAATTATAAAAGAGAGATTTTTATAATGATATCTAGGATGTGGAAGAAGTCTTGCTCCATCTACAGTACAGGATGCGTCACCAAAATCCGGATAAATTTCAATTTAAATTTTTCACTATATTGTGCCTCCGTTAGAAGTTGTTGTTGGCGTCCGAGAAAGTCTGATGCTTCTAGTAAACAATCATATCCTCAAAATGGCCGCGATGTTGAAATCAAGTGCGGAGTATAATCGCGATCATCGAAGGCCTTCGCGCTGGGCGCTCAGCAACGGAAATAATTCGGTTCTTTGGATATCCGAGATCAACCATTTATGATGTTGTGGCAAAATATACGGCTTTAGAACAGTCCAACGAAGATTCCAATATGCCAGCGAGGAAGAGTCGAAAGAACGCACCACGAGAATCTCCGCAGTCGTTGGAAGGGTTCAAGCGTTAATCTAGGGCAATCGCGAAAATTAGCATCGATTGTTGGTGTAAGCGAGCCTGCGTCGAATTGCCGAGGAGGACCTTTGATATAAATCGTACACATTACAGATACGACAGATGTTCCCTGAGGCTGTCAGGACAAGCCGAGTTGCTCGCTGCAATCTGCTATTGTGTTCTTTGAAAAACGAAGCGTTGGGACGAATCAGATTCTTTTCTGACGAAAAAATTTTTACTGTTGATGCCAAAATCAACCGGAGGAACAACCGATGACTCGCCTACAACCCCGAGGATGTCCTTCTTGTTGCCAGAATGCAATTTCCGGCTAATGTTCACGTGCTAGGTGTTGTGTCCAATAAGGGTAATGTCATGCCACCACATTTCTTTAAAAAAGAGGAAACTCACAAAAAAAGTGTATTTACTCGTTCTGATGGATGTAGTGAAGTCGTGGATGGAAAGCCTGTGGCGTCCGGAAGGCCATATGTTTTTCAGCAGGACGGTGCACCGGCTCATATGAGCTCATTTAATTCAAAATTGGCTCTCAGACAACATTTTGGTCCAAGAAATTCTGGCCTCCCAACAGCCCAGATTTAAATCCCTTGGACTACTACGTATGAAGTGTAATTGAAAGGGTCACAAGTCTCGGCATCCCAATGTGATGTCATTAAGGATCGCTTTGAGACAGCACTCGTCGGTATGGACAGCGCTACATTACAGCGTGTGAACGCTTCAGACGAGAATAGAAGCCGTCATTCAAGCTAATGCGGGAATCTATATCGAATAATTGTGTCCCTTTACAGGGATTCCCCAAGTGCCATGTAAAAGGATTTTTTGTAATATTTAATTTTTCATTAAAAACTTTTCATCAAAAATTTTTCATTAAAAATTTTTGTTTAAAGAAATTGTTCGATTTGTCCGGATTTTGGTGACGCACTCTGTATTTATTATAACTCCTTTTTTTCTGGAAAGAAGGATTCTCAGACATATAATTGAGAAACCTCCCTGAGAATGTAGACTTCCTGTACCAGTTAAACTCTAAAACTTTATTATTATTAATGATTATTATTAATGATTGTCACATCTAAAAAATTTGATTTGTCACCTTCAATTTCTACTGTAAATTTAAGTCTGTCGTGGAAAGAATTAAAAACATCTAGTATTTCTTTAATTTTTTGATGAGGTATAGTCATAGCTTTGTCATCTACGTATCTAAAATAAAATGGCAAGTCTAATCCTAGAATTTGTAAAATACTTCTTTTCAGATCCTGTAACACGATCTAAAGTATTAAAAAATTATTATTCTCTCTAAAAAGAATCTAAGTAATCGCATATGTTTTATATCACAAGCATTGGTTTAACCAGTATTAGATTGTAAATAGCATTTTTCATAAGCCTCTAATCAATAATAGTAGTCAGTTCCAAGTGAATAAATTATCATAATATATTTCGCAATGTATAATAATCTGTTAAATAATTGAACGATAAAAAGAATTTTATCTCATTACCAATAAATAATAAAATTAACGTGTATATATATCGATGATACTGCAATATAAAATAAATTTTAAAACAAGCAAAAACAAAAAAATATATAAATATAAATACCTTGATTATTACAAGCGGAGAATGTAATAATTCTAATAATAAAATATATTAATTGGAACAAGTCTGCGATGAGATTAAAAGTGTATGCTCAGTATCCAGAGACAATTTAAAAATGAGACAGAAAAGGAAGAAAGAAAAGGAAGAAAGAAAAGAGTAGAAAAGTGAAAAAAAGATTGGAAGGAGATGAAAGAGGAACTAGGAAGAGAGAGGAAAGAATGGAAAAGGAAGGAAAGAAAGCTAAGAGGGGGAAAAGGATTATATAATTTGTAGGTATGATTCTGGCAACGATTCCGTGTCAACCTGTCTATTTAATCCCTGTCTTTGTCTTTTTATGTGTACCATTTCATATATAAGTCTTTTATTGTAAGATGATTCCTGATCTAATATTTTAATATCATTCCATTTTTTTTTAAATTATGATTGTAATTGATATGATGGTCAGTAATGAGGGGGAACCTGTTTTTTTCCTTATATCTGAAATGTGCTCATTAATTCTAGTTCTAAATTTTCTTTTGATTCGACCAATATAGCTCGCATCACAATCCTCGCATGAAATTTTATAGATAATGTTCTGAATGGAAAGTCGATCCAATTGATCTTTTCCTCTCTTTATAAATTTTTTATAAATGTATTAGGGATGGTAAAAGCCAATTTGCAATGAAATTTTGTGGTTAATGATAAGAATTTTCCGAAATAAATTTCACATAAGGAATTGCAAAGAATTTTTCTCTTACATGTAAATGATTATTATGTGTATTATTATTATTGTGGATATGAAATTTTTATCTTTCATCTATTTTGGAAAAGATAAAGGAAAGAAAACAGCCATTATTTAGTAATATGTGAATGGCATTCTTTTGGTAAAATCGAGGATGTGACAATTTTATAATTTTGCCCACCATGCCATAAACAACGTCTTATGGCAAAGAGGGTGATGTGAATTGAAATTAAGGAATCTGTTAGAGAACATTGTTTTTTTATATCTGTCAAAAATAATATTTTGATTTTCTATAATAATGATTGTGTCAAGAAAATTTAATCTCTTATCATTGTCAGTTTCCATTGTGAATTGTATTCTTGTATGCAAAGAATTATTAAAATTAAAATATTTAAGATGTTATTAATACTGTTATGTGGAGCCGCTAAAATAATGTCATCCACATATCGAAAATAAAATACTAATACTGGTTGAACCAATGCTTATGGTATACAACATATGCGACTACTTAGGTTCTTTTTAAAGACGTAATAATTTTTTAATACTTTAGATTTTAATTTATATTTTATTATATATTTCTTACATATTCTAATTTATTGCAAAGAAAAATTTTATAACTGACTTTTTGTTATTACATTGAAAATGACTCGATCGGGTACGAAACATCTGTTATTGTTTGTTATTGATTTAACGATCTAAATTAAAAGTTAAATTAAAAATTATTCGTTCTAGGTTCGTAGCTCTCTTTTATATATTTTTTTATATATTCCTATTTTATTTTTATTGAGTCTTTTGATATTTTATTTAATTTATTACACGCAGGGCGAAATGATGCGTAATAAAATGAAGGTATATGTAAAATGAAAAATAGAAGAAAAAATATGTTTTTCACAAGACAAAAGTTTTGTGACTTCGAAGGAGATACAAGCTGAAACTATTGATTTTGAGTGGCATTCTCAAGATCAGGACAAGCTTAATTTGAATTTTTTAAACTCTCCACTTTTCATTACATATTCTTGTAGCACAAACCTCGGAAGCTTTCTAAAACATTAATAAAATATTTTTTCATGAAGTAATTTTCGATTATAAGACTCGAAAGTTACAGTATCGTCGGCATAAACATTATCGAAGATAATGATGGCTAAAATCTCTTGAATGTTGTTCAGGATTATGATCTTAATAACATTTATTAAGATCAAAGCCATTGGCAATTGTTATCATTATTTTCATCTTTGCACCAAAAGTTCATTTTTACGTAAAAGTGAAAATAAGAAGAACAATCTTTTTTTTCAATGATCTTGATCTTAATAAATGTTATTAGATCATGATCTTAAACAACATTCAAGAGATTTTAGTCATCGTTTGGGTATCTTGCAGGGTAAATACTGGCGATACAAATACTGGCGATACAAATACTGGCGATAATTTTTAAGCCTTATAATACGAAAAGTACTTTACGAAAAAATATTTTATTATAGTGTTTTACAAAACTATCGAGATGTCGTGCGTATGCACGCGCGCTACAAGAAAAAGTAATGAAAAATGGAAGAGAATTCTATTTAAAAATTTCAAAGTGACCTTGCCCTGACGTTGACAAAGCCGCATAAGATTAATCTCATGGTTCCACCTTATATCCCCCTCGAAGTCACAAAACTTTTGAATGAACATATTTATCATTTGACACATACATATTTCAGAGATAATAGTTTGTAATACTTTACGTGGGCCACTGTGTACACTGAAAAAAAAGATTGGCTGAATATGACATAGCATTTTTAATTGGTTGCAGCAGCCAATTTTTTATTACATTAGCCTATCCGCAACGTCAGTATAGATTTACGATAGACTAACGCAATAAAAAATCGCAACTAATTAAAAATGTTACGCCATATTCAGCTAATCTTTTTTTTCAGTGCATTAAAAACTATATTATATGTGAAAATTAACTCGATTCATTGGAACTCAATTTTTGTGGTTAAAGGAGGAGGATAAGAGCCGATTAAAGCACCTGCAGCATTTTCCAATTTTGCATCTACTTTAATCCTGTAAAAAGATTTTTTATTTCGTTCAGTAAATTCGGAAATTTTTATTGATCTACAATGTCTTGAGCCAATAAGCATTTTGGTAGCATTTACTACAACATTTACAATAAACATTTTACATTACTTATAATATATATTTGTAATATCTGTGCAATGTAATTGTAAGACCATAAAATATTCATAAAATTTAAAATAAGTCTGACTTCCATCTGGTACATTTAACAATTTATATATTTTTTTATTTTTTTATTTTTTATTCTTAATGTTTAACAAAAAATTTTTAATTCTTGTAATCTTTCTTTTATTTTATAAATAATGTGTTACGCTTGGAATAATTCATTGTGATCTATGGGGATGGAGATTAATCATTTGGCTAAACAAGGAAGAGACAATTTTTGCAACTCTCAATCAGACGGTAGGGATATGCTTATCCTTGGTCTTATTTAGAATATTTCCAACAGTTGCGGACTGTACTTTTGTCAAGACATCGATGAAAATTATTCACAACTTACTGATAATAGTTTGAAGTAAACCGAAATCAAAAAATTTGTATCGACACTCATAGTAGAATATATGAATATTATATGAATTTTATATGAATTTGTGTACCAATTAACGTTCTCATTGCCCATACTTTATTATTATTATTTAAAATAAGTCTTATAAGTATTTATACAAATACTTTGTAAATATTTTATAAATATTGTATGCTGTCTGATTGTGAGATATGTGTATATTGTATGTACGTACACACATATGTAATATACATATATATAACATATAATTTTACAAGATAAATGTATGCAATACAGAGTCCATTTGATATTCGAAGGATTACGTCCAAGCAACCGTTATGCTGTCTGGGGCATTAGAGTCATGTAATTTATGGATGTTTTTGAACGTCACATTCCATATAAAAAATAACGTCGTAAAAAATAAAATCATGTATTTATTTGTATTAGTCCTTCTAATTTTTTATTATATTATATCTTTTTTATATAAATTTATGGCCGGTATTTTTGTAGTTCTTATATCCAAGATTGTCTCCAGCCTTGAGATGTCACGAACCAATCAGAGGGCTGCATTAGCGTATGAAGACGTTACTTAAGATGATCTTGAAATAAGAACAATGACCTATATCAAGCTATGCATGCATTTTTAATAACTCGATTGAATTTCATATCGACTCCAAAGAAAATTGCTTTCGAAGTCAAAGGATTTTGTCAGTGCGTTTCGTGACGCATACTTCTCCGAAAGCGATGCCGTGGAAACACGCGTGGCGTACGTCGCGCCGCGCGTCCTCGACGGCGATTGTGATGACGGTATGACGCGCGTGTCGCTGCATCCACGATACGATGCAAAGCACGCGTAAAGAAAGGCTTTAATTGTAGTAGTATCGTGAAAAGATAGGTGCGCCTACATACAGGGGTTTCACGCGCGGAGCACGCGAGACGTGCGTGTCCGCGTACTGCGTCGCGCCACGCCAAGGAGTGACGCGATGGTATAGTCATCAGCACAGGATTTTTCCCCTGGTTCTTAGTTGAAAATTTTTATGAAAAAATTCCCCGAACAATAGATAAACGATTGATAAATCTAGAAAACAGAGATCAAAAGAAATACGAAATCTCTGGTCTTATTTGTGATCATGATGTTATTTTTGACAGTACGAATCAATTTCCATATTATATCTAAGTAATATAATCTGATATTTTCTGGTTCTCCAGCATAACTTCCCACTCTTCCAATGGAATTTTTCTATTATAAAATAACACAGATATTTTTCTCCGATATCTGGACGGTATCGGAATTTTTATTTTCTAAACAATAAGAATCTTATTTTAGTCTTATTTTAATCTTATCACCGTATATGTGAGAATACAATCAATAAACTAGAAGCCTATACCGGTTGAAGTTGGATTTTTAATGCTTTTATATATTTAATTTCTATGTGAATTTATATACTATATATGTAGTTATTTGAACTGCGCGCCGAAATAATATAACGCAATTAAACTACTAGTAATATCACAAATTAAATTGATAAGCAATTTAATTTGAAGCTCAATCTAGCATTCTTAGAAAAATGTTAATGTATTAAAAATTATAAATAAATTTATTGCGGAAAATATTGCCTCGGCTGGCAGTCGAATCCGGATCTCTTGTATTCCGTACGAGCATCTTAAGTCCTTAGATTACCGAGGTCTTAGTAGTTTTATTTTCTTTTACTAAAGTAATTACTTAAATATTCTCTCAGAATGCTTTTATAAGTAAGCGGCAATTAGGTGTGGATGTCTGTGTATGTGTGTGTGCACGCGCGCGCGCGTGTGTGTGAATCTATATACAGGGTGATCTTGAAACCTACAACTTTTGTCTGAAACACTTTTCTGTAAACTTATATTTTCCGAGATATTCAAGTGTCCTGATCTTTTTGGGGCACCCTGTACATTATTATTTCATATAATCTACTTGTTCCTAGGATTTCGATAATTCTCCAAGAAGATTTTTAGAAGTTAAAGATAAGATAATCTAAGTCGATATTTAACGATAGTTATCTAATGATAACCATCTGTGATATTTTCTAATTCTCTAGCACAACAATTTTTTACTATTTCAATTAAATTTTTCTATTGCAAAATAAAATAGATATTTTTTTCCGAGATTGGATTTGGTATCTGAATTATTATTTTCTTGCAGTAAAGTGATTGTTTAAATATTCTCGGTTTATTTTTTATAAATAAGTAACAATTCTAGAATATTTCAGTATTTTGTATAATCTATTATATTTGGTCCTAGAACTTTGATGGTTCAAATCGATTTCCATAAGTCTAATAATTTAATTTGTGATATTTTCTGTTTTTTTAGCATAAATTTTCCACTGTTCCAATTTTTTTATCGTAAAATAAAACATATTTTTCTCCGGTATTAGACGATATCGAAATTTTTCATTTTCTTCCTACAAAGCAACTCAATATTGTTTCAATATCCTTAGAATGTTTTTGTAAAGCGGCAATTGAATCTATAATATTAATGGCTTTATTTTACTTTTTAACATCCTCGAAAATATAATCGCATAAACACAAAGTTTTTAAAATTTTAATCCTTATGTTTGTCATAACGTGTGTAATGAAGGTTCGATGTCATAAATAAAAGTCACCTCGGGAGTAAGAAATCAAAACGATGCTGGGACGATCGATCGAGTGGAAATTTTTGTACTTTCAACTTTCGCCTCGGCCAAGCTGAATGCCTTTTTGTGCAATGCTTCTCCGGCGATTGCATAATTCATTGATTGATTGAATGCTCTGATTCGAAATGTTGCTATTCTTGCAAATTATAGATATTATTTACGATTTACAGATAAAACACACGTGCGCATAATCTGGGAATAAAAATTGTTTTTAATAGATAACACGATTCTACAATTATTGCATTAATTCCCCTACTTCCATTTTTTGTCATTATCTGTTTGTCCTCATATTATTATCTTAATAATGAAAAAAACACTCAAGAAGGTGATATAAAATCTGAAATGCGGCGCTGAGTTAATAACTTAGATCGTTTTAATAACTTAGATCAACTTAGTATAAATTTTGATTTAATTAAGCAAACTTTCTTTAACTTAAAAATTAACTACTTTTTAAGTATGCGATTAAAAACACATAATTTTTGCAAAAAATAAATTAAATAAAAATCAAACTTCCGATTTAAATACATCTTATTTTACGATTTATCTCTCATTTAATTTTATACAAACTTTACTAGATTTATACTTTTAAAATTAATTGTTAATATACTTAAAATTAAAATTTTTGTTAATAGCAATAGGATACTGTTCCTGTTTACTCGAACAGTATTAATGTAGCGATTAATTTTTTGACTGATGTTTCAGAAGTATGAAGCTGATGCAAGAGTTTAGTGCATATAACGCACAGAGGAAAAAGATTTGCTACAAACGCAAAAAGAATTACAAAATTTAATTGTTAAATTTGTTTAATATTTATAGCAAACAAATTTGCATATTTGACAAAACTATGAATTTGTTGCAAATGATTCTTCTAGCTAGTACAAAAAGGAATAAATATTTGTTACATCTGTAAATAATTTTAAACGATATTTGCAAATGGAATTTGCTGTTACAGCGTAAGATTAGCATTCATAGCAAATTTTTCCCTCTGTGCTTTATAAATGGACTTTGATCTTAATTTCGAGAGTGTCAATATGTATGCCGCTATGATATCATTTTGAGGATAACCGTGTAAAACAAAAGATGTTTGCTTACATCACTTCAAAATTACATAACATAAGCTTACAGAAGTTTATTATAAGTGTATAAATAGTCATTTCGAATGTATTTTTGCTTGCTGAAAAGTTAGCTATTACGTCATAATTTTAAGAAAAATGGTTTAAGAAATAAAAAATGCGGATTTTCAGGACGTTTTATAGCACTAGCACCAAATTTTTTTACAAATGTTCTTAATACTATACAAAAGTATCAACTTTTAGTTTTAACATGCATTTTACCCCATCTTGATTTGATTTTTCGTTTTCGAGATAGATAATTATAAAAGGACACTAATCGCGTGCGCTTAGTATTAACATGTATCTCATAACTACTGTGCAATATTTTTATAGCATATTTTAAGAGTAAACTAGTAGGAGTAAAAAATCCTAATATGAAAATATTGAGACCACAATATATAGTTTTAAAATTACATATATAGTTTTTAAATTATAAACCGATCACAAAGATAGCCAGTATTATCGCGTAAAGTTCGCGCGCTCAGGCCCTTAGTTTATATCTGTGCATTGATCTAATACTGCATTCACATAATATTGAATTTTTTTATTGCATTGATTATTATTAGCATTAGCAATTATTGTTATTGAAATTATTAAATCTAGCACACAAGTTTTACAGTTGAAAAAAAAAAGTTAATTTATTGCTTGTTCAACATTTTTCATGTCTTGAGACAAAATCATATAATTATTAATTAATTATTGTATAATTATTATATAATCGTGTATCAATAAATTAAAGAAATAAGATTAAATCGTCAACATATTACTTCAATAATTTAAATTTCTATTAAAATCGTAAATTTTTATTTATTAAAATTATACAATTTTACTTCTCTCAGAAGTTCTTCAGAAGAAACTCTCGAAAATGGATACACATGAAAAGTGAAAAAGGAAAATAATTATCAAACAATTTTCATAAGTTCTACCTTATGCAATATTTTCATCACAAATTTCTATCTTATTTACCTTATGCAATTTTATTTTTTTAATATTAAATTAAATCCATATAAAAATTATACTTTTTGAAGTTTGAACTTTAAAATATTTTCTTCTTTTATACATGTTTTGAACATTCGTATCAGATAATAACATTACGAAAGTATTAAAATTGAAAAGATTAATATTAATATTAACAAATTCTAATAAACAAATTTATCCTTGAATACTTTATTATTCTACATTACTCTGACTACAAAAAATTATAAAAATTTAAATTTAATGCTTTACAAAAGAATAATATTTGTTTTTGCTTTTAAAAAAAGATGTATGAAGATTGTTTAATTATTATTTTTCTTTTTCATGTATCATTTCCCAAGTTTTCAATTCCTAAAAAAAGTAACATTGTATAATTTAAATTATTAATGGACAATTTAATCTTACTTCTTTGATTAATATATTATTATATAATAATTAATTAATAATTATACGCTTTTATTTGTTTTAAAACATGAAAAATGTTAAAGAAACAATAAATTAAATTTTATAATTATTATTTAGGTTATTCACCTCATGTGTAAAACTTTTGTTTTAGATTTAATAATTCTAATTGCTAATGCTGTTAATAATAAACAATAAAAAAATTTAATATTAACTGCAGTATATCACATCGATATAATATCAAATAAATTATTAAAACCGGATACAATTATAATCTTCATGGTCTAGAGTGTCGAACGTGTCTAACGTTAAATTTAAAAATATAAAGGTCGAGTAATAATCTGCATAAATTAATCCGCATAAATGCTTGTGAGTCCGTTAAGGTGAGTTACTCATTAATTACAAATGAAATGTTTTCACATGAATTGTTTTCATAAATGAATTTTGAATTAGCATTCACTTCAGACTTGAAAACCTGGAGAGTGTCTTGCCTTGACAGACTACCGAATTGTATTTGCATGATATTTGATGAAGAAAGCGATTATAGCGATTATAAGCTGAGGAAGACTCAAAAGAGAGTTGGAACGTTCATGGTGAATAAAGAAGACATCATTGAGATTGGAGTTAAGTCATCATTAGGATTACGCACCTCGCCCTGCATTGACTCTTATTAGCCTTAAATTGGTATTATTGTTGTTTTAAGTAGTGAGAATTCAGTTAAGTTATTCAATTTTATTATTAAAGAAAAAGAATAGAGCTTTAAACAGGCGTTTGAATTTTGTCTTTGTGATATTTTGCTCCAATATTATATAAAATTGAAGAATGACCTTTTTAAAAATATTTTTGTTATTTTTTTAAACACTCTAACCAGGATGGAACATTATCAGATAAAATTTAATAAACAAGCATTTTAAAGTAGACGTTTTAAGCTTTAAAATGTTTTTTGAAAAAAAATTGCGATGCTTTTTCGAACTTTTTATTGTGTAAAATTTTATTGTGTAAAAACTTAATTTTTTAAAAATATTTTTCCTTCGAAACTAAGTTTGTAGAAAAAAGAAATAGGAAGGAAAAAAATTTTTATTATAACGTGCTTGATTCGTATATATTTTTTCAAAATTTATTAAAACCTTTTTTTTTAACCATTAACATATTTTATAAAATTGAGTAAAAATTTTTATATAGTAAAAAATTCGATATCTGCGACAAATCACGATGGCCATTTTTTTCAAAAAACATTTTAAGGCTCAGAAAATATACTTTAAAATGCTTGTCTTCTAAATTTTGTGTCCAATGATATTTTATCCGGGTAGAGCGTTTCAAAGAATAATAAAAATATTGAAAAAATATCATATTTTAATTTTATGTAATTTAGGAACAAATATTATAGAGACAAAATTAAAAAATGTCAGTTTGAAACTATTTTTTCTCTTCAAAATGTATTTTTAAAAACTTCTCTACGATATTTCTTTTCATCGAGATACTTAAGTTTTTGTTAAATACAAAATTATTGCAAGCGTTCCCGATCTGAACGGTAGTGTGCAATATATATCTGATTCATCTCAAGGGATTATAAGAGATTATCTTTCTCAATAAATACTGATTTCTAGTAATTACTGACATTGAGTCAAAGAATTTTGAAGATTATGTTAATTTTATAATTCGAAAATTTGTATTTTACTCGTATACATTTATATTGCAATTATGTGCTACTTTTTCTATCAAAAATTTCTTCTAATTTCTTTTACGCGATATATCTTATATATTATATATCCATTATGTATAAAACTGTCAGATAAGGGAAATTTGCGCAATGGCTCTTCGGTCACATGCAAACAAGAGGTCACTTTTGTGCAATACATACATAAGATTTGTTCGCATCGTATGCTCTGACATGCTCTAAAATGCTTCTATTATAGCATTTATTTACTGTAACGTGCTCGTTGAAGTAAGTAGAAGCTATAACAGGAGCACATTGGAGCATATTGGAGCATGCGACGCGCGCGTGAACAAATCTATAATCCTCTTAATCATTCAATCGATAAGTTATATGCTTGGTGAGTGTTGACTTATTTCTATCACAATTGCGAGATAATTACAATCAATCGAAAAGTCTGAGTACAATTGGCAAGTATAATTTTTCGAGTATTGAAAGATTCTAGATTCGTATTCTAGATTCGTAAATAAAATCTCATTTATTTATTATCAGTCTCATAGTTAATAATTATACAATACAATAGTAAATAATACAGTGTATATATGTAGGACAAAGTACATACCATACATGATTTTTTGAACCTTACAGTTTATAAGGAAAACATTATATATTTTATTATTATATCTGTGATACATGTCATCTTAATAATTTACGGTATAAGACTTTCCCAAAATTTAAATGACTTTTCGCTGTATTAAAATCTTAATAATACAGTATAAAACTTTCCTCAAATTTAAATTACTTTTTGCTGTATTATTACTCATATTTTCTTCTAAAAATCTATTAAATATATAACTGGCTAATATTACACGACAATTTTACCTCAATCAAATTATAATAATCTTTTCCTTTCTGCTAATTATTCAATTTTAAGTTAAATAACTTCCATTTTTTTATTAAATGTGGTTTGAATTACAAATAACATTTTTATTAAGTCTAGCCCAAGTTGTTCTATAAAAACTTAGAGTGGTACTACACGACTTTCTCTTACAATTTGTGCAGTTTTTCATATAGGACTAATAATAAAATTGTGAGATATTTTTTGAAGTCAAATCAAAAGCGTAATATTATATATAACATACTTTATCTTCTTAATAAATTTATATTCATTATTTATAAAAATTTAATATTTTTTTTGTATTACAATTGTTTAATTGAAATTAATTTACAATCAATATTTTTCATTAAATATATTAAATTAATTAAAAAGATTGTATATTATTATTTACCAAATACTGGAAGGACCAGCGTTTATATATTGCGATAACTTAGGGTTTAGAGACATTATTAATTTTTAATTTAGGGTTTAGAGACATTATTAATTTTTTAAAATGCAGATCTTTTAATTGATATGTTTCTTTATTTAGATATATTTTATATTTTATATTGTAAGTTCATAACTGAATTTGTTAACATTGAAAATGACCTGATCGGGTACGAAACGTTTGTTATAGACCATTGTTTTTGTTTATGATTTAACTATTTATATTATTTAAAAAAATTTTTGTATTACTTATAGCCTCTTTTATATTAATATTAAATTAAGTTTTTAAAATCAATATAAACCATAAATATAAGTTTTGCTGTCAAAGTATCTTATGGTGAGTAAATTTTCTTCTTGTGTAATAATAATTTATCCACCTTTGTTTATACAGTCTTTTGTTTATAAAGTGTTCTTTTTTGCACATTATTATTTGGATTTTCGTAATTTACGAGCTCAGGGAAAGACTGAAAGATGAAAATAAGTGTAAAGATTAATATACTTTCTACTAAACTCGCGTGGATGCAGGGTGAACGTATTCGTAACGATCACCGACCTTTGCTCGATTTCAAGTTTGTTGTTTTGTCATAAGCAGCCAATAGTAGCTGATAATGCGCATGTGTGCATCAATGCGTCATGTCGCTCGCGTATCTGGTCACGTGGACAGAAAGTGATGTCATAAAAAATACGATATATATATATATATATATATATATATATATATCATCTGTTAGCGTCCTACAATTAGTGCTTTAGCGTGCGATAAATTTAAGCATTTAAGTACTTCTTTTGTTCGCCAGATCGGAGTTGACGAGGCCAATAAAACAAAACAGAAGTAAAAAAAGAAGAAGAAGAAAAAGAAGAAGAAGAAGAGGAAAAATTATCTTTTTTTATTACTCATTAACACTTTGACTGCCAAGCTGATTTCAGCATTTTTCAGTTTAATAAATTTAGTGTATCATTTTAACAGTTTATTGCTTTTTTAATGTCTTGATATAATACAATATTCTTTCTTTACTGTCTCAAATATTGAATAAAATTTTTAATTGGATTACTAAATAAAATCCGCTTATATATAGAACGATAAAGTAATGATAATGCCAAAATGACAATGAATTAACTTGATAAAAAATGACTTTTAATATCATTTTGAAGCTATCTATTCTGATGTTATCATAATTTTTTGTTCTGTTTGAATGATTAAATTCACAATAAGAACTTTTAAATTTTACGCATCAAATATGGGTGATATGGTAAGCAAAGTGTTAAACAAATTAAAATTAGAAAAAAATATTTCATGAAATTCTAGAAGTTCGCGAAAATATCGAAAATATGTCAACAGAGTAGATATGACACATGCTGAAAAAAGAAATTCTCGAATACTGGTCGCGGTTTACATTGCCGTGTATTATATTTTCTTTTAGCATTTCAGTTTTGTTTCAGCATTCAATACGACTGGGTGCAGGGCACTGTGACATATTTGACTTTTACATACAAATTTATAATTCGGCCACTAACTTTTCTTGTAGATTTATCGTTATTCAACTGGAATAGTAAAACAATAAATAAATTTATCATCATTTAATATTAAATTACTATGTCTACTATATGTTTATTTATGCGTCCTTATTTAAGCAACAAAATGTCGACTTTATAAAATTTTATCAGCGATAAACTCTGATCCCTATTACTTGATTTTCTCTATGAAAGTTTAAAATTATACATAGATGTAAATTAATATTTTAAAAACTGTTAATATTATAAGATTAATATTAGAAACAATACAAAAATTATGAGACACCTTACAGAAATCTAATACTGGGCAATACTGAAAAACTGAAATTGATTACTTATTTTAAGTATTAAGAATATTGTTGAGTACTTTTAGTATACCAAATAAGTAATTAATTATTGTCTTTCAGTAACAAATAAATGGCCAATGTTAAATTGGAATTAAACTACTATTATATCAGTATTAGATTTTTGTAAGTGTTCAAAATTGAAAGTTATTTTATTAATAAAAAAATGTTTTATCTATAATTACAACATTTTACAATAATCCCCTTAAATTAAAATATTTTATTGTAATATATTATGAATAATAATTATGTTAAATATATTTCATTATGTTAGATATAATAGTAACCGAATAGTCGCTTCAAGGAATTTTGATTTCACTTCAAGGAAAAAAACGGGTATAGTTCATTGCGTAAAGAATCCCGTGAGAGATTTTGTGACTAAATTGTTATTTGCATTACTTCGTGCATTTTAACGACTCGTGCAACATGAGCAGTTGAAATTAAACGTTTAATTTATTAATTTTTGTGACAGTTAATCATCGTTTATAAAAATTTACAATGGGGACGAACGGATGAAACGGAAAAGAGAGAATCAAAATATATGTATGAAGTGAAAGAAGGCGCGGAAGCCTATTTTGATCGAAGCCGTCCTTGACCTCCTCTATACATAGATGCAACACAAACGAATCCAACTGGAATCCGTAATAAAATCTGATCATGATCTTTTTAACTAATACAAAATGAAATATCATCTTTCGACGTGAACGAAGAAAAGCATCTCATTGACGATAGACGGATAGAAAAATAGTGATAAAAGACCTACTGACGTAATTCCTTATCAAACATTCGGTTTGTTATCGCGGTATTTTCCGAACATTTGTAGTCCGTACAGCGCGATACGAATCGACATACTTCTTTCAAAATTATCAGTTTGAAAACATTTCTTCGAAAAACATAATTATTTTCTCTTCTTTGTATTGTCTCTTTCGAGAATAAAATTTTTCAAATTTGACAAATTATTACTTTGAAAGATTTAAAAGATGACACACACACACACACACACACACACACACACACACACACACACACACACATTTTTAAATGGTTCTATTATTAATATTGGTATATAACGATCCTGGTAAAAAATTTTTCATGTATGAATATGTATAAATATGTATAAACTTATATAAGTATTCATAAACATGTACAATCATATACGAAATATATTCATACTCCTTTCTTTTGTAAAATTACTTTTTAATGCAATAGAAATAATAATAGTAATGTGAAAAAATATAAAAAATAATTAAAGGGATAATTTTTGCATTGTTTGTTTTAGGGAAAAACAAATTTGGAAAAATATAAAAAAATGTTCATACACAAATTATGCATAATTTTATAATTATACATAAATAATTTTTTTACATTTCTTCAAACTTGATTTTTTTTCTAAAACAAATAGTGTAAAAATTACCTTTTTAATTATTTTTAATGTTTTCACATTACTATTATTATTTGTATTACACTAAAAAGTAATTTTACAAAAGAAAAAAGAATGTATGAACCTGTATGAACATATTTCATACGACTATATATGTTTATGAATATTTATGTATGTTTATATATATTTATGCATATTCATTTATAAAAATTTTTTATCGAGAATGTATTAGTGAACAAAATGTTATTGCAACTAACAGAACTTTACGTTGTGTTACCTTAAATATATTTGTACTTTTATATTTAATCTATATTCGGTTATATATATAGGATTATGTTTTTGTTTCCGAGTATATTGTAATCTTTAATTTGTTTTTAAGATTTTTAATATCACCAAGACAATTTTGTATTAATGCTGTCTAATTTACGCTTTTATCGTTAACATTCAAGTACAGATCTTAATTTAATTTGTCTTGTATTAAAATAACAGTAAATACTCGAGTATATCGACAATATAGTAACACCGATTATTATTTAATTTTTTAAATTTTATTTGTGTTTCATTCTCTTTTATTTAATTTTTCTTGACGATATTTTATATTTTTTGGTAAGTTGTTTGTTACTTATTTCATTGCCTTTACTAATTTGCATTCATTTTGTGTGTGTATGTGTGTGTGTGTTCGCGCGCGCGCGTGTATGTGTGTGTGTGTGTGTGTGTGTGTGTGTGTGTGTGTGTGTGTGTGTNTGTGTCTGCCTGCTTGTTTGTGTGTGTAAATGATTTCTTGATCAAGGGTCTCTCATGTACATAGAACAAGCATTATTATATTGGGAATAAATAAGATTTATTTGAAATTTATAATCCGCTCAATTGCTGCGAAGCATTTAATTTCTTTTGTTCTAGCTTTTACATTTAAATATCAAAAAATTATTCAAGATTTTGTTATGAGTACCATTACAAGTATCGACTTTGAAAAGCCATTTTTTAATCGAATGCATAATGCATTACAATAGTGTAAATTAGTTTTATGTCTGTATTCATAGACTTTATATTTAAGGCGCTTCTTTAAATTTATCTTTAGATGCTCAATAGTCAATAAAATAATTCTTGGAGCATCTGAAGATAAATTTAAGGAAGCCCTAATATAAAGTCTATGGGGATATTATCCCCAGCAAAAACATAGTTACATCACAATAATTATGATTACGTCATGGTGATGTGCAAATGTCCGCTTTATCACAAATGTGATGTCATAGCAATGTTACGATGATGTACAAATGTCTTTATAACATATGTTATTTTGTAATAATCTCACACAGTGACATTACATTTTTTTCTGATTGTGACTCTATTATGAATATAACCTTATGAAGGTAACGTTTTGTTTCAATCGATGTTAAATTACCTTAAAAATGACACAATATGTTATCTCTCACAACATTATAATACGTGATATGTGTGAATAGAGGCGAGATTATAAATAATTCAGATGCGCGTTGCATGTAAACAACCTCGATGAGACTTTTTCCTTTAAAGTTGTATACATTTCAAATCAATATTTATTGAGATTTTGATACAAAGAATGTCGTTGAAAGAATTCTTACGTACTTTCTTGAAATGTGCGCAAGAAATATTAAAATTCACATGACGGTACACGTAAATAATCCAAATATATTTAAATTAATAAATAACATGTTTATTTATGTGTTATTTATTAATTTAAATGTAAGTATATTACTTTTGTTATAGATCTCTGGTGAAAATTTTTCTCATAATTTTTATATGAATTGGAACATTTTTCAGAAATACTCAGAAATATTCGGAAAGTTTACATCTTCTCTCAGAATTTTTCATATAAGTGAATTCTGAAATATTCTGAAATTTTTTCCCTATAATTTTTTAAAAATATTTTTAAATTTTTTAGATTTTATAACATTTCATCAGAAATTACATTTTCAAAAAATCTTAGAAATCTTACGATATTTCATAATTAATATATATGACAAATTCTGAGAAAAGATGTAGATTTTCTGAAAAATGTTCTAATTTGTATAAAAAAATGTGAGAAAGTTATAAACTTATATAAAATTTCTAAAAAATTATATAGAAATTTTGAAAAATTATATAGAAATTCTGAAAAATTACATGAAAAATTCTGAAAAAAGTTTTCAC
>JAANIC010006517.1:203813-214386 GCA_017607545.1 Acromyrmex charruanus
AAGACTTTACAATAATAATTTAAAAAATTTATTTAAATAATAAACTTTTATTTATAAAAAAAGATTTAAAAAGTTTATAATTATTAAGTACACTTAAAATCATTCAACTTTTCCTTCAAACATAATTTTTCTATCTCTTATAGTTTCGACATTTCGTTTCGACGATATTCGTTTTAAAAGACAATAATCGATTTTCTTTAAAGGAATATCGTATCCTTTAAAAGTACGATTGAGCTTTTATGATATAAATCTATGTGTTTCTTAAAAAAAATGAAGTTAATATAGACTTCTCAATATTATAAAAAAAAATGAACAAATATATGGAGAAGTAGGAGCGCGGTACTACGTGCGCGAATAATGAGAAAATGAACTTCATTAGTTCATTACATGTACATCGAACCTTCGTAAAGATAATCGCTATTATTTTAACCTTTATAAAAATTATGTCTCTATTTCTTATACAATAATTTCCTCTCTGCGAGCCAAGCTTCTCCTATCACATGCTAGTGCATGCGCATGGCATGTGAAAATAATCACAACCAATAAAGCGGGAAGCATAGACTTTTACATAACACATAAAACATGAGGCATAAGAAAATCAACCAATCAGAATCTTTTATTTCGCGGAAAGAAAGGAAATAAAGGACTTTGATTGGTTTATTTTCTTATGTGTTGTGTATTATGCAAGAGTCTGTGCTCCTCGTTTAAGGCCCGATTACACGAATGTTCATAGTTCATAGTAGAATGAAATATAGTTCAACAGATGATGCTTTCCATTTGAATTGCACAAATGCACAGCTTGTTTTGATATTAAGGATATGTCGTAAAAGTTATTGCATTGTGATGGTGCTGTCTCGTGGAAAGAGGAACTTTGTGCAAGCGCCATTGAAAAAGTGGGGATAGGGACGGACTTTACTTTTATGAAGATCCCGACGAGTTACGAAGATTCGATTGTAACAATAATTATTTAATTCGTGATAATATGTCCGGACGCGTTTTGATTTACTTCAAATCATTATTTCCAATGGCGATTGTTCGATTATATGTGGTTATATCTGGGGATGCAACAATCACGGTGCCGATCATCTTATCAAAAAGATTCCAATATTTCTAGTAGTTTATTGGCCAAAGGAAGTACGAAACCTTAGTGAAATAAGGTTAAGGAAATTAATGAAATATAATGTTAAAATAAGCGGCTATCATGGATAGAGAACGAAATCTAATGGTCACTCACCAAAATTGCTACATCTCGTTCGTTCGCATTACAATAGTCTCAATCCAGTACGATAAACAATCAAATTCATTAAATGAATATGCAATTACAATCCAAACGCTATTTTTTTCGTCAAATAAAATAAAATGATGTAACGCAATGTGATATTCATTCTACGATCGCACTAAATGGCAAATGGCTTGTATCACCGTTGTTACAAATACATAAACAGGACCTAAAGTCGAGCGTGTAATCATAAATAACATAGACAAAATTTAAAGGGGTTTTGTGCTTTGAACTTTGAAAGATGTTTTTGTAGGCTTTCGATACGCTGAAAACGACTACGTTGTCCGTTTTTTTTCATTACCCTCAATTTGTTAAACAAAAACAGTTTTTTTTCCGGAAGTAACTTTTTTATTAATTTTTTCCGGTTAAACAAAAAAATGATATCGAGGTTTTACGGCATTTATTTGAAAAATGTCCCAACAATATTAAAAATATTTTTTTGATGCTTATAAAAATGTTTCATGCAAACCAGAAACAAAAAACTTTGGAAAAGTCGTAAAAAATCAGAAAAAATTGACAAATTTTGAAATATAAAACTAAATAATTTGAAAGAAAAAAATCGTAAAAAATATCTGACAATTTATATTTATAGTTGTATATTTTTAGTTTAAATCCTTTCCTGAAAAATTAATTTCCGATCATTTGTTCAGAAGTTATTTCTATCATATTAAGTACATATACGTTTTTCTTATTTTTGTCTAAAAAACAACATTCACAAAGGAAACTTATCACGTATATTGATATTGTAAGTTTTCGTTTTATTTGATAACCTCTTAAAATATGTCCTTGCCTTTTTATAAGTAACAATTGTATTCAGAGATACACGGTGATTTATTTTAATCAATTCATTAGAGTATCTCAAAATTTTTAAGAGAGGATTGCTATTTCTTGAGCGAAAAATAATCGATTCTTTTAGGAATTTTTGTTTGACGCGCGCGAAAGTAAAGTCAATATTTAAATTTTTTCTGGAATATCGTTTTATTATATTTAAATGTAATTAATGTTTCTTTTTTTTTATTAAATTTGATAAAAAATTAGTTTTATCGAAGCCTGCTATCTCTCTTCAAATATGATGCCGCCTCCGTCATTGGCGAGATATCCTCCTTCCAGGTCATTTGGAATATAAAAAATTGATAATGTTCTATTTTATATACAGTCATCATTTGATAAATAGAAAAAAAACTGATAATTGAGAAAATAGCGACTTGTCAAATATAAATCAGCGATTTCGCTCGAAAAATTGACTGAGTTTTTTTGCAATAAAAATATACAACGGGTTGTTTTTTTCTTCATCAAACGATAACTATATGTGTATAAAATCAAACGCTATTAAACTTTGATATCTTAAATAATCTGCAAAGCAGATTTTTCTAGACAGCACAAAATATTAAAAGATAAGAAAAAGAATTCCTAAATTAGTTTTTACACAAAACGAAATAAAATTGCATGAATGACAATATACGTCTCATTTCTTACAATGTTTGCTATGTCCTATGTGCAAGATTCATTATATTTTATCATAGTCCTCTTTGGGGACTCGATTACAAAACAATATTTTATTAGAGTTCAGAACATGAGTAAAATTTCTCATAATGCTGTACCTTTTATTTTGTTCTGTATGATTTTCAAACACGAGAAACTGAATCACGTCCATCTGGTGGCGATCTCGCGTACTGCTCGCGAATGATAAAAAATACTAAAGTAACGGAAAGATATCTTTTTCATGTTGTCTTTTCGACAATACGAAAAATATCTTTTAGTACGAAAAGATATCTTTTACCTTTATAAAAAAAAACAACCATAGAAGGATGACGAAAAGATGTCTTTTTTAAGTTGTCTTTTCGATAAAACTAAAATATGTCTTATAGACATCTTTTGGTTTTACTAAAAAGACAATCTAAAAACAATATCTTTTCGTTATCTTTTAGACACCTTTTCGCTTTGTCGGAAAGACAACAACTTAAAAAAGATCTCTTTTCGTTATCTTTTAGTATTTTGTGCTGTCTTGAAATGTCTTAAAAGAGCGAAATTAGACAATAATTATATGCGATAAGCATAACAAAACTATTATTGCATGCTAGACCTGTAGCTCGGCCTTTGCGTTCACCGTATTTAACACTATTATATTTTTTGTATGGAGTACTCTGAAGCAAAAAATGTATGCCTGATTTTCAGTCATTAAAACAAAGAATTGTGCAAGTATGCGAAGAAATTACAGACGTATAATATCAGTCAGTCACTCGTTCTCTCATTGATAATGCAATTGCTCTCCGGGCTGAAGGTCATCATTTTGAACAAAACATTTAATAAAATTTTGATTATTATAAAGCAGTAAACATAAAAGACCTTATTTCGACATTATTTTGACATTATTCATTCCTATAGTTCAGTAATTTCAGAAGTCAATATCTCTTGAACGAAGCGTTTGCGAGTATACTTCCAGAGGAAAATTTTGTTTATTTTGAGGGTTCCCTTAAGAGGATGCTGGAGTGACCAAATTGTCAAGATATTGCAGATCGTTAAAAATCTCCGAATTTACTGAATGGAATCCAAAATCCTTTTACAGGATTAAAGTAGACGCAAAATAAAGAGATGCTGCACATACAGTGAACTTTATATTAAAATTGAAAAAAAAAATTAGAAATTTACATTTTCTTGACTTGTAGAGTTGTTATCTGTCGTAGATGTTTCCTTCCCAGAGAACATGCATGTCTGAAAGACATCCAAAAGACGTCTTGAACTAGACATCTTTAAAACTTTTCTAAAAGACGCCTTTTAGACCTCTTTCAAACATTTTCGATATCAGAAGATTATTCAAGTTCTAGAGCATATGTGTAGCAATTTACATCGACTGCAAATTTTATATAATCGAGTACATAACATGGTCAATATATCTGACAAAGGACCATTTCGATTTGTACAACAAATTAACGAAAATCCTTGATATTAGTAAAAGTTGACAGCACAAGATGTAAATTAAAGAAAAAGGCAAGAGCATATAGGCCGTAGATTCCAAGAAATTTAGTATATAATAAAAGTTCTAGAACGGTTAATATCTTAAAAAGTATTGATTTATTTTAAAAATGTTTGAAATAAAAATAATAAAGTTTTAAAAAAGTTATCAGATGATATCAATTTGACCTATGAATGACATTGGAAAATGCTTTCAGAGTCAATACAAAAATCTTAAACGGAACTCCCTACTTTTTATAGCATATCTGTATAGCTGACGTTAAGGCGTTTCCAAAACACTGGTTACAAACTTTTTCTTCAAAAGAATTTTCCGAATTATGGCAAATTATGGAAAGTTGCAGTACCGCCAGCATAGCATCATCCAAGATGTACCACCAGGGGCGTTACCCTATTGTGTGTATGTTTCTATGTAAAGTAATAATGATTTAAAGAGTAGAGTTAAAAAAAAAAAGAAAGGAAGCAGAAAATACAAGACGGACGATATTAGTTGCGGCATAATTAATAAAGTAGACTTTACGCGACGCATGAAACTAAAAATGCTATTGTTAGGAATACATATGTATCTATGTATGTAAACACATGAATGCGGATAATGCTAATGCCATAACTCGGTAAGTTCTTAAGAAAATATTTGTAATTAATGTTCTGAAAACGTCTTAACGTCAGCTATAAAGATATGCTATGAAAAATAAGGAGTTCCGTTTAAGATTTTTGTGTTGACTTTGAAAGCACTTTCCAAGATTATTCTAAGGTCAAATTGATATCATCATCTGATAACCCTATTATTTTTGTTTCAAATATTTTTTTAATAAATCAATACTTTTTGAGATATTAACCAGTTCTAGAACTTTTATTATGCACCATAACACTAAATTTCTTGAAACCTACAACTTATATGCTCTTGCCTTTTTCCGTAATTTATATCTTATACTGTTAATTTTTACTGATACCAAGAATTTTTACTAACTTTTTATATAAACCGAGATGGTCCCTTGTAAATATATAAGTACGTAACCTATAAAAATATTGGATGCCAATTAATTTAGCATTCTAATATTTTGTATTATATTATAGTGTTCTACAATTACATAATTATGCGAAACTGTCCAGAAACGCGTTGACAAGAGAAAGAATACGAAGCAGAAGTTGAAACTGCCTGATAATTCGGTATACAAGTTCAGAACAATATCCAGGTATCCCCGAAGAGACGTATTCCTGATCGAATTCTAAGACGATTTTTCCTTTACGAAAATTTTGTCCGAAGTTTAGTTTTCAAATTACAAGAAGAAATAATTAGCATATCAATTTGAAGAAATAGTCGCGTATAGAAGACGTTTAAATTAAATTAATATTTAATAGGTGATATACAAAAAATATAAATTGATGTTTCGGCTATTGATTTTAGCCATCTTCAGAACAATATTAAATCCTAATAATTTCTCCCTATGTAGTACTCCTTTATTCAAGATTAATGATAGGTCCATAGTACACGAATCCATGAGAAAGCACAATCTTCGGTCCATGAAGTTACCTTGTTCCTTGGCCGAAATATTAAGCTCAAACTGTACACATTATCAAACAATGGTAACTCATAAGGCCAAAAACTATCCTCAAAAAAATAAGTTTCGTGCACCACAGCTTAGATATCAAAATTCATAATTAATGGTGAAAATCGTCAGATTGTTACAATAAATTAAAACAGAATAGAGACGTCAATGCTCTTTGACGGTCAATTTTATGATAAACGAATTTTTGTTAAGACAACAAAGGATGAACATCGGTATTGACATATAGTACATGTATTAAAACATAAAAGCTAATTTACAATCTGTTAAGAATATTGATATGTGAATGTTCGAAAGACAAATTTACAATTTATTAAGAATATCAATATACGATCGATCTAAACCATCGATGTCTTTTTTTAAATTAAGACCGTTCTTTTGACTATTAATGTGTATCATTTCAGAAATTAAACATATGATGCATCACAATCCCTACAGTTGATCTTATAAACTACATTCTCTTTTCTTCATTGAGTGATTGATCTTTATGTACTTTAATGAATTTGTTCAATTTTTATTCAAACTAAAGAAGGATACTCTCACTACACCAATGAAGTTTTTGAATCTTTCCGAAATGCCTTGTACATATGGAATAGTGAATCATTTTATTTTATTTTTTAACTGATTATTATCAGAATCATTATTTGTATAATAATTGGTTTTTTTAATAAGAAATTTTATTCTTTCACTAATAATCTTTAAAATAAAATTTATAGGATATAATTGTTCATTAAAATTTTTATGACCAAATTTTTTTCTTGAAATTCTGGATGCGAAAGAAAAAAACCTTCTGTCTACTAAGTCCAATATTATATCCTGCTTTTGGGACAATGAATGCTGAGAATAAAAATTAAAAAAATCTCCCGAAGAAACTAGGTTTCTGAAACCAATCAAATTTTAATTTGTTTACATATGAAAATGGAGATATCCAAAAAATTAATTTTATTTCTTCCTATTTCTTCCGTGAAAAGAATGATGATGCTTTGAATATGAAGGTAGCAACAATATGGATAGTACTAGTTACGCTACCTCTTGAAAATCCTTTAAAATTAATGCACACTCTCAATATTTAAATATCATTTCTGAAATATTTAAAATTTATTAAGAATTTTGTGATCTGTTTACAGATTACAAAACTTGTTGAAATAAACTTAAAATATTTTCTCAAAAATGGTGATTATACTACCAACTACTTTGATTAATTAATCATATTATATAGTATGTAACTACATATACTGATATACATAATCACTATTAAAAAATCACATCTGCAGTTTCCATGTAATATCATTATTCATATACAAAAGTTTTTCGCAATTAAAGTAAAACAATTCACGTCAAAAGGATATTAAACTGAATCATGATTGATAAAAAAGGTTTAGTAACATTTTGTAGCCATTTTAACATCATAATGATTTTTTGTTCTGTTTAAATATGTTTTTCAATTTGTTGTATATGATAGATTTTAGAAACATTTCTGTTAAAACATTTTATATGACATATTGCAGATATGTTACAGTTGTACATCTCTTGACATTCAACACTGTTACTTCGATGATCCACAAATCTTGAATGTTAAGGGATGTATATAACTGTAATATATCTGCTCAATAGATTGTTAAAAAGATGGTTCACGGTTCCGAGTACGACTGTATTGGGGCCCGAAGGTCTGTGCGCTAGAGATTTCATATTTCGACTGGAGGCCAGTCGATTATTTTATTAAAAAAAAAAGAGGAAAAGAAAAAGACGCAGGATTTAATTCGCGTTTTGCGATCACTGTTACAAACTTTCTTTTTGTTATTAATATTAGATCAACATAAAGTGTCAACACAATCACAGAGACCTTTTTATTATTATTACAAGATTACATACAGTGCGAACACAATTACAAATAAGAAAGAAGAACGCCGAATATCGGCCGAAACGTATGGATTTTAATTTGTAAGAATAATTTTAAATATATAATTTCGTGACAAACAATAAGTTTTGTGACCTAGAATGACACATGCATCGTGAACTTCCAAAAAACTTTGGGGAAGTCTTCAATTATTTCTTGCGATTGCAAGAAGCCTTTCAAATAGAAATGCACGAATTTCAGTTTTTTCCATTTTTACAAAATATCAGAAGTTATGTGCTTTCGGTGGTTGTCACAAATATACTGATTATCATAGCTGTCTGCAATTGTGTAGTGAGAAGTTTGAAGGTTGGCACTACTGGAAATTCACGGCGCAGGTTAAAGGTAGTAACATTCTAGGGTACCATTCTGAGGTATTTATTCTAGGGACTTATCAATCAACGTAGTAAACTTAGATTATAAGAACAAAATGAATTTTATCTAACAAAGATACTTACATGAAGAACAACAAAGATCCTACACACAAAATGACGATGACACGCACATTACTCACAAGATGTGTACTGATGAATACTGTTCAATTTAAAATTTTGAATAGAAAATGCAGTTTTTCAATCCAATTGCATCCAATCGAATCCAATTGAATTCAATTAAATCCAAAAAAAGTATTCGCTATTTAAAATATGCATTCGGATAGAAACAAATTTCAATCCATTTTAATCCATTCTCGTTTGCTGGGTTTTAAGAACTAACTATGAATAGTAATCTGAAATCTTCTTTATCATTTCTTAGTCCAATATGGCGCTGTAGAGCCATATAGACTTCTATTATAACATTTATAATAGTAAACTGCTAACTCATTCCTTGTTGTCAAATATGTACATACTATATGCATAAAATAAGTAGATCAGCATACTGCGCATGTTTTTTCTATATATTTTTGAACTAATCGCAGACACGCTAGATTATCTGATCTATTGGCATCTCTTTTCTGTAAATGATAGTTTTATTCTGCGCATCCACTGCGCGCAGGCAACACTTTAGGGAAAGTGAGGAAGTTAGCAGTCTAGTGTAATAATAGAAGTCTGTGTTTAGAGCTGTTACGTCGCATCGTCGTGACATTTGCTTCATATAAAAGCTGTGCAATTGTACTTACAAAATAGTAGTTCACAGATTAGTAATAATAGTTTGCACAAAGAAACAATGTGGAATTCTTAAAATTGGATTTAGACATCTAATTAAAATATTATTATTACAAAAACTTATGTGTACGTGTGCATAAGATATTGATGTAGTACTATGTAGTGATGTGTCAATTACACGTAAATCTCTGTGCGTAAGTCCTACTTACACTGATCAGCTTTAGGAGCCCTTTAAGCTTATTCTATAATGTGTTTTTTATTTCCTGGTTCTGTGTTTTTGCTATTTTGTACATTTTGTCTTTTTTCTTTTTATCTGGTTTTTTTTGTTTTCTGTCACCCCAGATAAAAGTTTACGAACTTTGGAAGAAACAGGAAACAGTAACAATAAATACAATTGTTATTAAAACGGTCGCAAAGGAGAAAAAAAAGCAAAAGGTAAAAAGGAAGAAATAGGAAATAAAGAGCATACTGTAAAATAGACTTTAAGACCATCGTAAACATAGTCTTCAAATGTCATCAACCAATCACACAGACCTATATATTAGCATTTTAAGATTAATTATTTACATGATCTTGAAATAAGAACAGATTATAAATACCAACTTTAGATAATTGATAATAGCATCTGATTTAAATAATGGAATATAAGTAGAAATTAATGCGCGCGATGTATATAATGTATAACATGTAAGAATAATAATAAGATAAGTAACGAAGAGAATGTCAAAAAATAAAAATAAATAAATGGGCTAATGAGAGTTATATGCGTGGTTATTAGTGTGAAAATAAAAATCGTTTATTATCGAAAAAACATATATAATTAATTAACGCATAGATGTTTCGGCTTGTCTTTGAACCATCATCAGTACGTTTAAACATTTATTGCAAATTTCTCACTCCTTCGTGGAGAGACGGAAGAGTGGCAATTCAGTTTCCTTATTCTATTGACAAAGATTCACAAGTCCAGTGGCGAATAACAGATGAAAATCCGTATAGCCATGAAAGATGTGAACATAAAAAAAATAATTAGAATAAAAAAATCCACATATCCATATTGTGCGAAACAAATTCGCTACAACGTTTCGATTATTACAACGGTTAACAATCGAGTGAATAATGTTCGTATTCATACGGATCTTTATTTACGGCTTTTTAAAATTTATCTTTAGATGCTTAGTAGTCAATAATTCGTAGAGTATCTGAAGATAAATTTAAGGAAGCATTAAATATAAGGCCTGACTCTATAAATACGGGTATAAGAATCTTCTTGCTTGTTCACGCAGATCAAAATTAAAATAAATAAACAAGCATGCAGTAACAAGACAAGTTAAAAGTTGTTGAGACATTTTGTGGTTAAAATGTCAATTGGTCGGATCATAATATGCAAGGAATGAAAGAAGCGAAATGAAAGAAGAGAAATAAAACGTGCGATATGTAGTTGATATGTTTAATGAATAAAAAATGGTAACGTGTAATATAGCATTCAAAAGAGTAATTGTTCAAGTAGTTAATTGTCCTGAGAAATTGGTAATGCAAACGTGGTCATTGATTTCTGTAAAATTAACTGATATCGTTTTAAACTTTTTCATTAAGTTTACAAATAAATAAATATTGAATGAATATACAGAATTGGCTATTGAATTTTAGATGTCAATCATAAATACTAATATATTTAAATATTTTGATTTAACCTTTTAATTGTTATTTTACTTGTTTATTTAAATAATTATTAATATAAATATTATAAATACTATTGTAC
>JAANIC010006517.1:214470-249196 GCA_017607545.1 Acromyrmex charruanus
TTTATAGCTAAATATATAAATAAATATTGAAATTCTTATAAAAATGATTAAATTATAATTAATTTATTTAAAGTAATTGTACTTTATGTATTAAATGTATAATGTTAATGTGTGATATATAAATAATTAATAATTATAATAAACAGGATAGACTTCTGACAAATCAAGTAACAAATTAAAAATAAGTAGGCATATAGAAGTCAAACGCGAGTTGATGCTTAATAAAATTTATACAAATTATTAACGTAATAATATAATGTAAGTGTGTGTGTCAAAATTTTAACAAGATTTAACAAAGATAAAATAGTAAAAATTAACATAGATTACTTGTTTTGGCTCTAGCTTTGAGCTCTCTTCAGATCAACAAAAATATAAGTGAAAATGTAAATGTAGTCTATTAGAGATGTAAAGATGAGCTATTTCTAATGGTTAAGACTTCGTTCACTTGCGGTTGACTAACCGCGTGGAAAAGACCGCCAAGGATTTAAAAGACAAATATAAAAACAATGCTTTTAGTGAAAAAAAATTAGAATTGAAATTAACTGACCATCATAAAGTCATGTAGAAACAACGCAACTCGCAAATGCAGTCAAGGTTTTTTGTTTGAAATTTAAAAATATAGTAAAAAATGGTCACTGTTGTATATAAAATTAAAACATAATTAAAGCACTAGAAAAGGAATCAAAAAGACAAGTGTAAAATTATAAAATTAATTACTGTCAAGACAAGATCATGTTAAGAAGAGATAAAAACGTTGATTGAAAAATATTTCTTAGTATGATAAAGTTAAAAATTGTTTATGAGAAGTAAATAGGCTTAACTTCATTTTTGATACTTTAATTATGTTTTAACATTTATATAATAGTGATCATTTTTGACTGAATTTTTAAACCTTACACAACAAACCTTGACTGTATTTGAGTTTCGTCGCTTCTACATGGCTTTATGATGGTGAACAATTCTAATTTTTTTTCATTAGAAGCAGCATTTTTATATTTGACTCTTAAATCCTTAGAGGTCTTTTCTACGCGGTCAGTCAATCGCTTGTGAACAATGTATATTGTCCATTGAAAATAGTTCAGCTTTACATCTCTAATGGACTATATATATATCACTTATATTTTTGTTGCGATCTGAAGAGGGATCAAAGCTAGAGGCAAAACATGTAATCTATATTAACTATTTTTATCTTTATTAAATCTTGATTTTGACACTTGTATTACATGTTATTACATTAATAATTTGTATAAATTTTATTGTACTTGATACTCGCGTTTGACTCCTACATGTCTATTTATAATATTTTTAATTTGTTATTTAATAATTAATACTAACATAATTGTAATATAAAAGAAGAAAGCAAGAATAGTTATATACGACATAAAATAATTTGAAAAAAAAGAGATGACATTATATGTCATAAATAATAATACATTGAAAATAAGTACCTAAGTACCGAATAAGTCCCACCTAATTTATTTTATTTTTTTTTAATTTTATTTATGGAAATATTGAAATAAAATAAGTGAGAATCAAATCTTCATTTCATTTATTCATAAAAAGAAAATATATTGTTTATATAGAACATTTGTAAATGACCGAAAAAAAATTTTGTTAAACTCTGACTTGGGCCTTATTACATGTATATAAATATAATAAGGCCTAAATAAAAAATAAATTAAAAATAACAGAAAGTAAACATTATCTTTCTAAATCAGTTTTAAAATAATTATTATTTATAAAACGGAAATTCCTCAAGACTTATTCTACTCTCAAACATTACAATTATCTTTAATTTTATTTGTAATTAACTCTTTAATCTTTGGAAATTTCTAACAATTTGAATGCAATTTTAACTTCTTAAAAGATAACAACATTCAAAATCGTTCTCTAGCGTAAATTCCACATATAATAAATAAATAATAATAGCTATAATAATAATCACATACGTGAGCCTTATTTAAGTATATTGTTAAAAAAAATACTTATATTCATTTAAAAAAATTGATTTATTTGTTATTTTCTATAGCTAGGAAGTTGAATAATATTATAATGAATTGTAATAAATTATGAAACAGATAAATTTTGCAGCGGATTGTTATAAAAATGATTCATACACACAAGTTTTTGTTACATTAAAAAAACGTATTACTACCGATTCTNGAAATTTCACTGAAAGTGAATTTTTCAGCTAATATATTAAAAAATCGCTGAAATTGAACCGAAGTTTCTATGAAATTTCTCTAAAATTTTTGCTGAAATTTTGCTAAAAATGAATTTTTCAGCTAAAATTCATTGAAAGTAAATTGGAATTTTTTTTAAATGCTGAAATTTTGTCAAAAAATATTCCAAAACGTGGAATAATTTCAGCAAAATTTTTTCACCAATCCTGATTCGGAATCGACATAGATTTACTCAATTTAATTAAGTTGTCTTGGAACAATAAATATATTATATATATATATATATATATAAATTGATTCGCAAATTAACATATGACTAATTGATATTTGAATTAAGCATGTAAGTATATATTTCGTGTTCACACGAAGATCATTTACTCGTTTAAGTTTACAAATAATGTTTGCGCGACACATTACGCACATTACGCACGATTAACACATACACGAAAATGCTATGTCAAAATATTTGCGTCCATGACAGATGTTAATTGATTATATCGAGATTGTATCGCGGTGAGATAACATAATTAGTCAATAAATTTTGTTGACTATTCGACGCGGGTGCTTTAATGAATTTCGCACATGATTAACTTTCACATATGAATTTTTAACAAGTACATTGAGAAAAAAAATAGTTGCAAGTACTATAATTTAACTACAATTATAATATAATCATTTTTTGGGTTAACTATAAATTTATAATTATTTTAACCATGCATGTATATATTATAGCTGCTTAATCATTGAAATATGATCATTACTACTCGTATTCATAGTCAAGCCTTATATTTAAAGTTGCCTTAAATTTATCTTCAAATGCTCTACGAATTATTTCATTAACTGAGTATCTAAAGATAAATTTAAGGAAGTCTTAAGTACAAGGTCTGACCATGAATGCGGACATTATACAACTATGACATGCATTGAGTTTTTTCTTACCATACAAATTAGTTTTCCTTAGTTATATCTCTTAGTTATCATTATCATGTAAATAGTTAGCGAATGTTAGAAAATAGTTATATTTACTATAATGACGCTTGATTGCATTTATTATATAAAAATTATTTTTATTTAACATTCGTATCTTATAACATTACTATATTACTATTTTACTATATTAATAGTTCAGACTTCAGATTATCATAATTTATAGTATTTTTCCATATTTGAGAGAATTGACCGCGCGGTCAGCTTTAGTAAGAAAACGGTGATCATTTTGAACATCTCTCATAAACAAGTAAACATTTACTTATTCAGAAACATATATATGCAAGTACACGTACGCATGTAAACGCGCGCGCACACACGCACACACACAAAAGGTAAATCCGACCAATATAAAGTTGTATGTACAAAGAATGTATAAATTTGACTGTATCTATAAATGTAATAAAAATCAAGTTTTTTTGTCTATAATATAAGACAGTCTATTGCGATCAAAGTTGGATGTTTCAAATATTATATAAATTTATTTCAGACATCATTGCCTGATAATTTTCAGACTTTTGACAATCAATCTGAACACTAATAATTCTTCCAAAATTAAATTAAATTAGAAAAATCTATAAAGAATTTATTGTAAAAAATATTATCTCAGCCAGGAGTTGAATCTGAGACATTCGATTTTCCGGGGCGGATGTTCGGAAAATTCCTGGCTGAGGTAATATTTCCCATTATTCTATATTATAGCTTGATTTATTCATAGAGATATATCATATAATTATTTATATAAACGATCTTGTTTCTAAAATTTTTTAAATTTTACAAAAATCGTTTATATAAATAATTATATGATGTATCTCTATAAATAAATCAAGCTATAATATAGAATAATGAAAAATATTACCTCAGCCAGAAATTTTAAAATACTTTTTTAAATTGTTCAAATTTATTATAATTTAGAGGGAATTATTAGTTTTTATTATATGTTTAATTATATGTTTCAAATTGATTGTGATGAAAAACCGAAAGTTATCAGGGCGCGATCATGTCTGAAATAAATTAATTCACTTAATAAATACATAATAATAAAATATTTGAAATATTCAACTTCGACTGTAATTGGCTGTCTCATATTATAATTTAATTTATCCATATAAACGATCTTGTTTTTAAAGTTACTTACAAGTTTTTGTTTATATTTTGAGCATTTTAAAATCTATTTTTCGTAAATTTTTTGTTTTGCAAATTTTACGCCAATTTTATTGCTTTTATTAATATTTAAAAAAATATTACGAAAAAAGAAATTTTTAATTTAATCTAATCTTTTGTATATTAAAAATATAATTGTTTAAAAAAAAACTGCTTTTTCAAATTGTAAAATAAATTAAATTTACTTTCTTTGAGAACAAACAAATGTGGCAAGTTTTATGAACACATGATATGAATTTTTCCAATGAATTATCTCTATCTTTAACAAAGGAACTAAAAAAATCCGTGAAGAAATAGGAAAAAATCGTTTTTTTCGAAAAATTTCCGAAAAAAATCTAGGTTTGTTACTTAGATTTAACTTAAAAACCTGTCGATTTTTTAAGCTTTACAAGTATATAGAATGTAAGAAATAATTTCTCCTCAATATTTATCATATTTTTTAAATGTCCTGAATTCTCTAAATCAACTTTAAACTATAGTTTCATTGTTCAATTTTTTGTAGGTAAGCAACATTATTGCTTACCTACTCAAAATAAAATGTACTGATTAATACGGAGCTCGATTTCAAGGTGATAGCAAAGGGATAAAATAACTTTGACATATTTCATGTACTATATATACGAGTAGTTTTTGAGAAAGTATAGTGATGAGGGCTCATTGATAATAGGGTGAAATAAAGTTGATACTACAACTATGCGTAGTACCTAGAAATGTAAAAAAAACCGGTATTTTTTACTTCAGAGAAAAGTATCAAGTGAAAAACTAGTTTTTTGTTGTAAATAAGTTTTTTTTTATCAAATTACATAAAATTCATGAAAAAACATATAGTTAGTTTAAGATAATTATTTGAATGACATATATTATATTTTATATTTAAAATAAGTGATGTTATTAATACAGATAATACTTTATAGGGATGTGAGTGGAATATACGAGGTAATCACAGAGACACCAGACATACGAATCGTAATAGACTTTAATGACGCACAAGATAACATACAGTATCAACTTTGGGTGAGTAGAAAAATAAAAGTGAAAGAGGGCAATGTGAGATCAAGTTAGGTATATGGGCGTCATGTATAGAAAATAGAGTTAACGTAGGGGCGCTAATGACTCCGGATCTATTACATCGCACTGTCGGATGGTAATATCTAACGCACTCCTTCAATCCGAACGGTGGGAGCTTGTTTCCATTACTCCAAGCCCTTCTATAAGTTTTTCATACCTTGAATGGGGTAGTCCCTTCGTCAGAATGTCGGCTACCATGAATTCCGTGGGTAGATATTCCTGTTTAATCGGATGACGTTTGAGAGTTTCTTGAATGAAATGGAATTTCACGTCGATATGTTTCGATTTCGAGTAAAATACTGGGTTATGGGTCAACTTGCCAGCAGCCTGATTGAACATTTGCACATTGGCCAGGCTTTCCAATCCCATCTCTCTCAGAAATCTGGATAGGTGAATGCCTTCCTTGGCAGCATCCGTTAGGCTCATATACTCCGCTTCGGTTGATGATAGTGTCACCGAGCGTTGCTTCCATGATTCCCACGAGACAGCTGCGTTCGCAAGAATAAAAGTTGATCCAATGTAGGATTTCCGATCGATTCGGTCTGGATTTGACGTCTGCATAAGACGTCAAGGGTTTGTCAGTTTTTCGATAAATCAGACCGTGATTTATAGTAGCTTTTAAATAGCGTAAAATCCGTTTCGCCGCAACCCAGTGTTCCTTCTCATAACTATTATTGAACTGGCTTAGTTGACAGCGTACGCTATGTCTAGACGTGTGTACATCATCAAGTACATCAGTGCTCCCAGGAGTTCTCTGAATGGGTAATTTTCTTTGTGAGTGAACATTTTGTCCTCATTATTGCATACGGTGCCTCTAAGAGTTATTGGCATGTTTGCTGTCTTGCAATCTTCTATACCAAATCTTTGCAGTGTCCTTGATGTAACTTGATTGTGTTAACACGAGTCTCTTCTTATTCTTGCGAATTTTGATTCCCAAGCAATATTTTGTCGGTCCGATATCCTTGATATCAAATCTTTTAACTAGTTTAGTTCCGATTTAATTCGTTGCGTCTCCTTTGGATGCGAGCATGTTGTCCACATACAGGAGAACCAGGATTAACTTATTGTTAGATTTGAAGTACAGGGATTGAAGTACAGGGATCTGCGTTTGAAGTACACGCAGGGATCTGCGTTTGGCGCTAGCCCTTGCCTGCTTGTCACAATCCATAAAGCGCTTTATTCAGTTTGCAAACTTTGTTTTCTTCTTTCAGGTCGGAGAGCATCGCTTTCGTCTTGTTGATCATGTTGGCATCTTTCTCTTCGGTCACAATCCGTTTTAACATCTCCTTCAGGTGATCGGGCTAGTCCATGTTTATTTCGGCGTCGATTTGTTCGATGCTCAGGTTCAACTTCATTGAGAGTGCCATCAACAACCTTAAAGAACTTAATCTGGCAACCGGAGCACAAAAATCGATGCCTGGTCTTTGTGTGAAACCCTTGGCCATCACTTTGGTCTTTCGACGATCAACTGATCCGTTTTCATCGTATTTGTTGCGCAATATAGTTCTGCAACCAATGACTTGGGCCTGTGTAGGCCTCGTGACGATTGTCCATGCGTCGTTTGCTATTAGGCTTTTCATCTCGGAATAGATTGCGTTCTTCCATTCGCCTTGATCCGGTCCACTGAGTGCATCGTGGGTACTTCTGGCATATCATTCATGGCATATTGAGCGACCTGCCAGTCGTCAGAAATTGAGATGTTGGCGGCACCATTGAATGATATCATATGATACATCTTTGAGGGATGATCAGGTTTTCCGATGATTGTTTTCCGAGAGTTGCCTGGTTCGCGTTTCATGCGAATATTAGCTTCTGCACTTGCTTGCTCATTATCCTCGCTGCCGTTCTCCGGGTCGTCGATTGTATGTACTTCGAATTGGTCGTCTCTGTCAGGTATATTATCGTAGGTTTCATCGCATTCTGAAGAACGATTTAGTCTTATGATAGTTTCCTTTTGATGCTTCTCATCGTCACGGAACATTGATCTGCCATTCTTTGTTTCATTGCATATTATGTCTTTTCCATTATTGATCTTCTGAATTTCCCGCAGAAATTTAACATCTCTTGTTACGACGATTTTCTTGGAATCAGGGATCCATATCCTGAAACCTTTGGATACGTCGGAGTATCCGACGAAAATTCCTTGAATGCCTCGGGTCCATTTTGCCTTTGTTGGGAGATTTGTCTAATACATAGACTTTTTCTCCGAAGGCGAAGTATCCGACGTTTGGCTTCTTGTTATGCCATTTCTGGTATGAAGTCTCATCGTCAAGGCTTTTCGTGACAGATCTATTCTTGATGTAATTAGCGGTGTTAACCGTCGACGTATTCCGTCGATGTATTCCTTTTGATCTGCGTTGAACAAAACCTTTTTTTGTGGGTTCTTGATCGTCGCTCCATCTTTCTTGAAAGTTACGGTGTGATCCTTATCGACAATCTTCGGCACTGACAGGAAATTTGTCCTTAAGCTGAAACGTAGAGTACGTTTTCGAGCGTTATTGTTTTGCTGATCTTTCCATCGGAGGCTAAGACCTTCACGTTTCTTTTCGTGGCGACTTAGTGGAGTGGCTTGCCAGTTTTATTTTGCTCTCTGTTTCCTTGGTGTGCGCGAAGGATCGCATTATTATAAAGGTGGAAGGTACTCCCAGAATTCTGTGTCTTCCTGCATATCCGCATGAAAGGCTGAAAAAGACGATTCCTCTGTAGAGTTGCGTTCGGGTCTTTCGTGTCCGTCTTGGAGTAACATTCGGATGCTTTGTGTCTGAATTTATGGCATTTATTACACTTTCGTTCGCCGGTTAGATTCTTGTTTTGTTTTATCCGATGACTTGACGTATGCGTTTCGAGGTAGTAGCGGATTTGTTATAATGTTATAATTGTTTATCAAGACGTTGGAATCTTTCTCCGTGGTCTTTTGTTTCCTTGAGTCGTACTCCTCTATGATTTTTACTCGTAGCGATTCCGCGTCCGGTAACTGATCACGCGATTCTATGGCGCACCTGAAATTTTCGAAGCTGTTAGGAAGACTGTACAACAATATGATTGTCAGGAAGTCGCCGTTTATTTCGATTTCCATCGCTTGGAATTTGTCCACAATGTCGTAAAACATAACGTGGATACGTTATATCTCATCTCCTTTCTTATTTTGAATCAGATGTTTCAATAGTGCCACCTTGCGGGCTGGTCCCTTCGAGGCGTATACAGATTCCAGCTTTGTCCATATTTCATTCGACGTTATGCAGTTTCGGGCGTGTTTGAGTTCTGACGAGCTGATGCACAAAATGAGATCTGACTTGGCTTTGTGATCTTCCGCGATCCATAAGTTATACGCGGCTTGCGACGCTTCGTTGGAAATGACCGGTTTTGGCCTTTCGCCGGACACGTATTACCACGTGTCGTTCTTCACGAGCAGTGCCTCGACTTGTATGCGCTAGGTATCGTAATTGTCTTTCGACAAGGTTTCTATGTCGAGTGATAATGTTCGTAGCGGACATCTTACTCGCGTTCGCGTATACCGACATTGTTTAACCTCGATAGTTATATGACGACGCGCACGATGCTAATGGCGGACCGAGGGGATCAAAAACGGACGGTTTCGTCATGCGAATTGAGAACTAAAGATTCGCTTGGATTTGCATTGTATGTCTATTTGCGTTGCAAATCGACAATTCAAACGTATGTCTTTAGATATGAAAGATGCTGTTCGTGTCCGAGAAGCGAACGAATCAAGACGCGTGTGCTTCTTTGCACTGAGCACTTTTCTGGTATGCGAAATCTCCGTTATTCATATCTTGTTGTAACATGCAATCACAGTGTCCTCCTGAGCTCATAACCATTTGTAGGGATGTGAGTGGAATATAGAGATAATCACCAGACATACGAATCATAATAGACTTTAATGATGCACAAGATAACGTACAGGCATCATCTCTGGATGAGTAGAAAGATAAGATTGGATTGGAAGGTTAGAGTATGAGTTTCACTTCTCCACTCCGCTTTCTACATCCCTAGTAGAAAGATAAAAGTGAAAATAAGTAAAAGGGGGCAATGCGAGAACAAGTTAAGTAGATGGGCGTCATGTATAGAAAATAGAGTTAACGTAGGGGCGCTAGTGACACCGGATCTATTACATCGCACTGTCGGATAGTAATATCCAATACATACTTTATAAGCATAATAAATACTATTTTCTTTCATATTAGTTATAACTGTACTTTATATTTTAATTATTTTGTATCAGATATTTTATTTATTTGGAGACAACGTTCCAATATAATATTGATTCAAAAGTAATTAGAGATGAACGTTGTCTCATAAAATCAGAATATATATATACAGTACAATTACAATCACAATATATGACAAAAACAGTGTCGATTAGTTTAGTAAAGTATTTTTTGTATTAATAACAGTATGGAACACTTACTTAACTTTTAAAATTGTATAAAACATCATTCAAATAATAGTGAAAGATAAAGTATATTTATAGTCATCAACATTATATTATATTAATCATTATATTATATTTCAATTTTTTAACTATTTTTACACAAAAATCTTATAAGTGCAAAAATCGTGAAATGCTAAAAAAAAAAATTCGAGTAAAAAACTATCAAAAGAAAAAAACCATTATTTCCCGGATTTTTTTATCCTAAAATTCTAGAATTTTTCGTTGTTTACATCTCTAATGATATCCCATGTAAATCTGCGATGTAAAAGTGTCTCATCCCTCTTTCCCGTTGATCCATGAACTATAAAACTTGTATTAAGGAACTTTTCTTCTACTTTAATCGTGTAAAAGAATTTATTTTGTTCAGTAAATTCGGAGATTTATATTGATCTATATTGATCTGCAAAATCCCGACAATTTGGCTACTCTAGCATCTCTTTAAGGAAAAATCTTGAAAATAAGTATACAGCTGAGATCACATTATTGAAATGAACGATACCAAGTAGGATTAAGATTGAAAGTCTAGAAAAAAAAAGTATTTTCACTGGAATGGAAAATACGTGTATACGGATGCTTTGTGAAGACTAGGTCAACAGAGCTGAAATTCCGTGTGTAGTAGTAGTTGCGCGGTTTTGTGATAGATGGCGCTGAAATATGTTACATAAGGACAGATATATGAGACATTTGAATGAGACAGAACAACATATAGTGTAAGAAATGAATTAAAGATGTCACTATTATCGAATTTGGAATTAAAAGTCTGCGAAAAGACTATCGATCTCGATCAAGTTCGACTTTCGGTTTAGGATTAAGGAGATGTTGAATTGACGGCCGAACTCGATTGATGTCGATAGTACTGATTTTTAAAATTCCAAATAAAAAAGTTGAGAATAGTGACATCTTTAATTCATTTCTTATATTATCGTTCAATCTTACTTAAACGCATACATCCTTATCTAACATATTGCAACGCCATCTCTTGTAAGATCGAACACCTATTGTTAGATACAATTACTTTTGTTTATCTGAATCTCATTCTGAATTTTCATTCAGCATTCGTATATTGTCTAGGAAAATTAAATTTATTTTTGCGTTTTGGAGGCAAAATTGCCATAAAAGTTTTATTTGCAATAAGTTATTCTAAATGACGTGTTATACAACGCCGAACCGAGCAGACTTAAACAACTTTCCAGCTTCAAAAAAACTGATTAAAAATGCGGTTTTTTAAAAATATCTCAGAAAGCATTCATTTTATTAAAATAAAGATTATTATCAAAAAGAAAGCTGATAAAATTACGAACAATTTTATTTTTTTTTAAGTGATACGATCAATACTTCCCATGTTAGAATTTTTTAAAGAATGTATTTTTGATTATTTCTCGACAATTTGAACTTTTTTCGTAAATATAGAGATATCAGATTTGGCTACTTTGACATACAAAATAACTCTTATAAAGATTGAAGATTATAAAATTTCCAAAATCGTTTTTTATTCATCTTCATACGACCAATAGTTTTCAAGATACACGTTCGAGAAATTTATTTGCGTAATTAGTCTGAAAAGTATATTTTATTTTTGTTTATTTATATATTACGAGGGGTGTTCAAAAAGTAAGTTTCCCTGCTCCGGGAAAAAAGCAAAACACAATTTTTAGGTTAAAGTAACATATGTATTTATTGTTTGACTTATAAACTATTTTTCTACATAGTCCCCTTGGACTTGAATACATTTTTTATATCTGTTCTGAAGCTTTGACAAACCTAGTTTATAAAAATCCGTGCCCTGTTTTTTAAAGAATAATTTAACAAAGTCTTTCACTTCATCATTTGAATTGAAGTGATGGCCACCCAAACTTTCCTTTAACTTAGGAAAAAGATAAAAGTCACTTCAAAAGTTCAATTCAAATGATGAAGTGAAAGACTTTGTTAAATTATTCTTTAAAAAACAGGGCACGGATTTTTATAAACTAGGTTTGTCAAAGCTTCAGAACAGATATAAAAAATGTATTCAAGTCCAAGGGGACTATGTAGAAAAATAGTTTATAAGTCAAACAATAAATACATATGTTACTTTAACCTAAAAATTGTGTTTTGCTTTTTTCCCGGAGCAGGGAAACTTACTTTTTGAACACCCCTCGTATTTGCGTCTGGCAATGTATTTTGAGGATATAAAAATAAGCAAATTATAAATTCTTATTATATAATAATCTTAATAATAACACAATTATTAATAATAGTATTTTTTTTAATAATAAAAATCTAATAATTACTGTCATGCATAAGAATATTTTGTTACTCCAGTTGGAATTATCGCTGTTTTTTTGTATCTCGTAAAAAATTATGTATCATATCCGTAGAATTTGTAACATAATATTCTACGCGTATCTAATAATATGCAAGAAATATTTAGGTAACTCATAATTAAATATGAATCACTGCTAAATATGAATCACAGTCATAGTCATTTGATTGAACATAACAGAGAGACTTTCTTAATAAATTTGACAATTCAGATATAAATTCTGTCTTTGTCATTTATACTGATCAGATACAAAACATATCTAATATCGCAACGCTTGCTAATTATTTATCCATTTTATCTAATTTTTCCTATTTAAATCGTTTTCATTATAACTGCAAGATCATTTTTTCAGTGGTCAAGACATTATATTATCACTAATATAATTAATACCAAAATTTCTTGGTGTACATTTCAAGACGTAATTTGCGTTTTCTTTTAGATAGTACAAGGATTATTTCAGGCCCGTTCTGAATTACAATATATCTGAGTTTTGCACATCTGTATCGCTACCAGGGTCGCATTCAAAATCATCGCCGGATATCTTATAAATTTATTGAATTGCTGATTATCTCTCAATTTTTTCGAATTTTTCCTACTATTTTAGATCAGCCATTTTGTATTTTTTATATTGTAAATGACTCTAAAAATCTTAATCCTCAGTATACACAACAGAATAATAAAACCAATTTTGAAAATTGCACGTCTTTTTCCGATCCCTCTTTACTTATTGTAAAATATTTTTTGTGCTACTTTTTCGACTTTCTTGCTAAAAAAATCTTGTTTTTCAGTTTTTATGCAATTAATTTGAAAAAAAAATTAATTAAAATCGATGCATTATAACCCGAGATATAAACAAAAAAAAAATAGGTTAGAAACATCCGTTGTTTATGCACAGGGATTTTTTGGGTTGTGTACTGAGAATTAATTATTAATTTCACATTTTTTCATAATTGAGGTATGAGAACTAAAAAAAGGATATATATCACACTACTTAGCCTCTACGGCACCAGTCAGTCACTATCAGAATAAGTGATCTGAATAAAACCATACTTGTCGAAGTTATATCTCTAAAATTGTTGGTCTTAAAAATATGAACCAAATTCAAGGAAATATTATCTATTAAGAGGAGAAAGTATCGTATCCTAACATTTTTTCAAATACACCATTTTTATACAAGTTATGAACCATAATTTTCAGTCAAAAAATCGTCACAGGAAATTCTTCTTTCAAACAACTGTTTCTTGACAAAAATTGACGGACAGAGAAGAAAAACAAACGAATTTTTATAAGAAATTTTATAAACTTTAATTTTGCATACTTTATTTTTTACGTAAGTCTTTTAAAAACTGAGATTTATAAAAGAAGTAACGAAGAACATGTTTTTTAACCCCTTAGTACCTGTAGAAAATAATTTTTAGAGCCATCTGGTTATTTTAGTTTATATTCGACGCCATAAACACGTAGTAAGTGTAGAAAAGTTGTACTGCATGCCAAGTTTTCTTTTTATTGTATGCGGTTGGTAGTCAGGGCTTGTGTCTCTCATATCGGTATTCTAAGAAAATCGTCGTTGTAAGAAAAGTTTCATTTTTATTTTTTCGTATCGTAATAAACAATTTCTTTTGTATGCACGAAGTCTACATTCTTTAACAAACAATGATAAAATTAAAAATAACAGGTTATGGGCTCAGGTTGTTGGAAAATTAAAAACTAAAAACAATGTAAGAACCAGTAAAAATACAAAAAAAATGGCGATGACACTCAAGTTGAAGAATCTCAAATAAAAAAACTAAAGGATAGTGAAGACTTCACGATTTGGAAGTTTCAAGTTATAATTCTATTTAAATCTCTCGGACTATATGATATCGTAACGGGAGTCTCATAATTGGCAGATAATGCGTCTGAAAAGGGTAAAGCAGATTAGAACCTAAAAGAAGCACGTGCTCAAAAGATAATAATTATGACGAAAGAAAGACAGCCACTGACTCACAAACTGATATGTAAAACTAATGAAATATTCAAGAAAATCTGTGAAATGTATGAAAGGGACACAGCAAAAATGCATTCTGCTTCAAGAATTTTTTAACTTTACATGTCAAAAAAGGATCTGACATCGCTACACATGTAAGTAAACTTAGCATATAAATTGAAAATTCTAAATGCGGATATTGATGACTCTATGTCGATGTCAAAAATATTTGCGACTCTGCCAGAAAAAAATAAATATTTTGCATGTGCCTGGGACTCCACTACTCAAGATAAGAAAACACTAACGAATCTTACATCAAGATTGCTGTCTGAAAAGAATAGATTGCTGACGACTGATGCGAAACAAGATACAGTAACATTTAGGGCGACTGAAAAGAAGTGCTACAAATGCAATAATATTGGCCATCTAGCTAAGACATGCAAAATAAATAAAGGTAATATCCAAGAAACACGTTGTTTCAAATGCAATGGTGGACATATAGCAAAATTCTACAAGAAAGAAGACACCTCAGGAAACACAGTCAAGTAATATGTATAAGAAAAATAATCATTCCGAGAAAGATTGTTACTTTCGTAAAAATAATTTGAACGATCAATCAAACACAAAAAATAAAGTATTGTTTTTAGCCAATAGCTGTAAAACAGATGATGGATTCTGGATTCAGGTTCAACAGGCATACATAACAAATAATAAGAAGTTGTTTAAGGATATGAAGAAAACAAAGTCAGAAATCGGAACAAAGGAATCACAAATCTTGAAAAGAGTTGGCGTCATTGAAACAGAAAAATGTATACTTAACAAGGTTCTTTATGTTGCAGACCTAAATAAAAACCTATTATCAGTTAGCGAAATCACAGAAAACGGAGGCAAAGTAGCATTTACTAAGGAAAAAGTGAAAATATGGAAAGATAATGAGAAATTTGTTGGTTTTCGAAACGGAGATGGACTGTAAATTTGAGCCAAGATTCTCTGGTTAGAGCTCTACTAACGCAAGAAAATAAAAGAGCTCTTGAGTGGCATAAAAAATTAGGATACCTAGGAGAGAGAGAGAAAAGACAACATGAAAAAACTAATGACCATATCAGAAAGTATGAAGATATCAAACAGAAGCATGAAAATATTAAATAACGTATATGAGATTTGCTTAAAAGCCAAACAAACAAGAATACCCTTCAGTGAAAAAAGGACAAGAGCAAAGAGACCATTGGAAATTGTCCATACTGATATATGTGGACCAGTGGATCCAATTACCTGGGATAAGAAAAAATATATGATAATCATAGATGACTACACGCATTTCGTTATAGTCTACCTTATTGAAGAAAAATACGAAGTGACTGAGACAGTAAAAGAATATGCAAATCAGGTCGAAACGAAATGGAACTTGAAAATTTCGAAGATTCAATCTTGAATTATTTATACTATAGTATATACTAAATACACTATATATGTACTTGCACATATACCTATTATAGTCTTTTCAAACTGCGCGCCAAATTGTTTTTCAGGACTGTAACGCAATTAAAATTACTCTAGTAATCGTGAATTAAACTGACAAGCAATTTTAATAATTTCATGCTACCATCAAGCATTATATTATAAAGATGTTAATATGTTAAAATTGTTAATAAATTTATTGCGAAAAATATTACCTCGGTCAGGACTTGAATCCGGATCTCTTGTATTCCATACAAGCGTCCTAAGTAGACACTTATAATGAGTCTAACCAAGAGCTTATAATGAAGAGCTTATAACATCAAGCCAAGGAATACTTGCGATATTTCGAGAGCCAATAATCCATGGAAAAGATTAAAACTTTTGAGAAATCAGAACATATGGAACGGATTTGCCGAAGATCTCTCTCTTAATCTCTTTAATTACTGGCATTGAAAACGAAAGCCGGAGAAAAATCCTACATTTTGCTACTCAGCGAAATCTAAAAGATACTGAACATATATAACAACGATACATTCTCAAACACTACGTTGGCATTCCAAGAATGGATCTGGACACGGAGGACGTTGTGTTTTGCGCCTTCTAACCTTTATGAAGGATTTTCTCAACAATGGCAGTAGGTATAAGAATTTTAGAGTAACATTTTTATTCGTAACCAAAAATTGATTTAAAATAACTCAAAATAACAGTCACTCACTCTTCAATCTGAACAATATAAATTTGCACAATATTGTAAGAGATACAATTGTTTAAAATAAGTAGATACCGTTACAGTTACTTGAAGACAAATGTAACTAAGTACAGATATAGATACATATTTTTATGAGTAACTAGATATATTGTAGATATATTTATTTTAGAAATAACTTTAGATACTTGTATAGATACACAATTTTATTTCAAATATCTTTGTTTTTTTTTAGCATAAGTACACCGAGAAAAAATGCTGTTAAATAAATAAAAAGATAAATTGAATCAATTAAATGTATCACTGTTATAAACATAAGTAGTTAAATCAATCCGATTTGTTATTAACTTAATTTTAATCTTTTTATTTGTAACAATAACGTATCAATTTGTCTTAAGGATTTATAATGATAAATTAAAATATTGAATTGAAGGAATATTTCCTTATGTTACCAATATTGAATTTAGTTGTATATAGAATTGAAGGAACTATACCACAAAATAAGGAATTTAACAAGTTATTGATAGTATTAATTCCGAAATAAATTTAACTTTGACTTCATATATCAAATAAATTCGACTTTGAATTAATGTAATTGATTCGAATGTTACATTTTTTAAAAAAATAATTATCTTTTAATAATTTTTATATAAAGTTCTTATTTTCTTCATTATTCTTATGTAGAATTATTTTATAGTTTCTCTTACAGTTTATTAATATATAGTGTCATATACATAATATAAAATATCAAGTTTATTCTTACTTTTAACTAATCAAATTTTCGCAATCATCTAAGGATCAGTTTCACAATTTCTCTCTGGTTTCATCAACGCCAATTATTTGATCGGCCGATTAAATTTGAGAGTTACCAACTGCTAAACTTACCATGTATAACCTAATTTCTTATGCACTCGCCCATTGATTGGATTAATTTTTGTTTAAATCACATAATTAGTTGAGTGCGTTTTAAAATGTATCTAAAATATTATTTTAAATATATTTTGATAAGATACAAAGTAAAACATAATTAGTTACAATTACAATTACGAAGAAATGTATCTAGATACATTTACATCACTGAATTTGCAAAGTCAAGTGTTTTGATTACGATTACTGGATCAACTACCTTATTCAAACGAAACAAAAAGGGCATAAGTGTATTTTATTGGCTACAAGAACGTATTGTTATGCCCGTGCCTTGCCGACATCCGTGGTGTATTGAAGAGAGAGCGTTGTCGAAGCGACTAGCCGTTCAACTTCTTAACAAGATCTTCAGATTTGGATATGAGCCGACGTCGTGTCCAGACGTGTTTCTTCATTTGCAATATCATTTATCGTTCACTATATTTTGTGTTCTCTTTGTTAATAAACGTTTCTTGTTCTTCCTTTTACATTCGTGTTCTTTATTTCCGCGGTTCGGGAGTGGGTGAACGCGTCCGCGAGAGCGACCTTACGAATCGACTACACGGGTGCAACATTTGCGTATCATTACTTTTCAACGTAGTCACTACTTACAGCTATATATTTTTCTCAACGGTAAACCAGTTTTTTCATCCGGTCAATGAAGAATTCCGGCAGTCTTTTCTTTATCCACGATTTGACTGCGTCTTTTAGTTTATCATAAAAAATAAATTCTAGTAACATTAATCGTTGTTTACAAGCCGTTTATAGTGATGAAACTGTTATCGAACTAGATATTGTGAATAGGTGTGCAATTTCGTACATCGGGAGTTGGTGGATTTGGTTCTTTGCGATTTTTACTTCTTTCCAAATTTAAAGAATCTTGGAATTCATTCATTTTACCACAGATGATGAAGTGTAGGAAGCAGTGAAGTCAAGAAAAGACCGCTGGATTTCTTTATTGACCGGATGAGAAAACTGGTTCACCATTAAGAGAAATGTATAGCTATAAATGATAAATGTCGTTATGTTCAAAAATAATATGATCTTGTAATCAATAAAATGCACTTTCATGCCCTTTTTGTTTTATTCGAATATCTCTTTTCGTTTACAAGTTATGTGTGAATGTCCATTATTTTTTAGGCAGCCCATATATAAATGTTTATAAACCCATGTTTATTTGAACTTTTTTAAATGTTTGGTAGATGGTAATACGTTCCTAAAATATTTGACGCTTACTCAAATACATCTTATATATCGATCATTCTACGTAAAACCGGGCACTTTTTGATAAAAAAAAATCGAAGATTCCGATTCTTTTAAAATTTTGCAGATGTATTCTAGACATAAAAAAATGAGACACGTATTTTGGAAAAAAAATTTTTTAAATGTTTTCACGAAGTTATGCTTACCTTTAAATTTCAAGAATTGACGAAAAACGTGGCTTGTGTATATATTCAAATGATTGTACCGCCGAAACGGTAATTCGAACGAAAAAAATGCAAGAGATTAGTTCTAAAGATTATAAATTGTTCTATGTTTTGGTTATTTTTAAATATACATTTGTTTTGAATAAATATTTTTTTTATTGTTTATAATTTTTAAATGCATTTTTTGTCATCAATTCGACCAACTTATTTAAATACCAACTATTTTCAGGATTATTTCAGAATTGAAGAGCGAATGAATTTTTATCAGAAACTATAAGTTGGTTATCGTTACCATTACTTAAAATATAACGAATCATTATTTTTTACTTTTTTTCTTACACTAATAAAATATTATATGCATATTATATGCAAATTTTTGCGATAAATATAACAAAATGTCAAAATTCTATTTTTGTAGAGCTCAAAAAATATATGCATATAGTAAACATTGTGCGTTATTTTCATGAATGAAATAGATGCTGTCATATCATATAATATATACTGCATTTTTTGTAATTTTTATACTTAAATAAATGTATTTTTTTGTATTACTTTTAATAAAATATCTTTAAATTATATGTTTAACTAAGGTATGAATAAAGCATAGCCATAAGATAACCTAGCAGGTTATCCCTAATCCTTAATAGGGGCTGTATCATGAATGTAACGCAATATTCCGATAATAACCTGACAGAGTCGAAAGATCAGATCCTTATCACAGATAGGGACCCCCCCTGTTCGGGCCCCTATCAGGATTCCTTGTCAGAACCTGATTATGCATTAAGGATAATTGAACCTGATAGCCTGCTACGGACTTTTAAAGGCCCCTAGCAGGCTATCCTTAATGCATAATCAGGTTCTGATAAGGAATCCTGATAGGGATCAGATTAGGTCCTTATCAAAGAACCTATTCAGACCACTATCAGGATTCCATATTAAGATCTAATTGGGCGCTCATCATTGGATGACAAAATTTGGATGACAAAATTTTAATATCTTGTTTTACTAAAATTGTTTCATATGAGTTATTTGTAGTATGTATATGATTTTACCTGAAGTTAAATATTCAATTTGATTTTGAAATACATTTTTATCTTAATGGGATTCGAACCTAGAATCTCTGGATGAGTTTCCTGCCTTACGTACTATACCATTTCTTCAATTGATAAATGTGTTATTTATTGTCTATTTATATTATAACCATTGTGCACAATTATTTAGATAATGATTGTAATGAAAATTACTATTCTTAAGGACACTCATTGTATGTCCATTCCAGATATGATCGGGGTTAAATAAAAGTAAGAACGATACCAGATAATTCTTATCAGGCACACCTTATTACTATTTGTTCAGTCCCTGATCAGGATTATATCAAGCAATTTTTATCAGGCACACTCTATTACTGTTCGGGCCCTGATCAAGGTTACACCAGACAATTTTTGTCAGATGCTCTTGGACATTTCCTGTTCAAGCGCCAGTAAAGATAATATCAGACAATTTTTATCAGACGCATCCTATTACTGCTTGTTCAGGTCCTGATCAGGATTAGGCAGTTTTTGTCAGGCAGTTTTTGTCAGGCGTCCGAACATTTTCTGTTCAGGCGCCAGTAAGGGTGATGTTACGCAATTCTTATCAGGCGCACCCTATTACTGCTCGTTCAGGCTCTGATCAGGGTTACATTAGACAGGTGTATTCTTTCATTGTGTTCAGATCTTGATAGGGATGATTTCAGGTAAACCGTATTAGGCAGACTTTACTATTATCTGACTGGGCATCAGGCATGTCTGATCGAATTTCCGCTCAGGATATTCTTATATAGGCGAGGGAAAAAATTCGTGACGGTTTTTTAATAAAATTCAAGTGTTTTTTTTAGAGTATTAAAATCAATTTATTTAAACCAAATATGCTCCATTATTTTCAATAATATTTTGCCATTTTTGGGAGCCATAATCCCATCGCGATAGAACTTCTGTGGTTTCTGGTCGAAAAACTGCTTCAAGTGATTTTCACAGGCCTCTTTTGAAGCCAGCTTTACATCATTAAGAGAATTCTGCAAAGATCTAAACAAATGATAGTCTGAGGGTGCTATGTCAGGATTATACGGTGGATGCATTAAGACTTCCCAGCCAAGCTCTCGCAATTTTTGCCGAGTTATCAAAGATGTGCGTAGTCGAGCGTTGTCATGATGGAAGACGACACCCCTCCTATTAATTAATTCCGCTTCCTCTCAATTGCTTGTTATAATCTCTGCAGTTGTTCACAATAGAATTCGGAATTAATTGTTTGATCGGGCGATAACAGCTCACAGTGAACGATTCTTTTTCAATCCCACCCCACACACACAACATCACCTTCTTCATCGTCAATCCAGATTTCACGATTGCTTGTGCCTTCTCTCTTTCCTTTATTCATTCTTTTGCGAGTTCGATTGTCGTACGTGATCCATTTTTCATCATCAGTTATCATTCTCTTCAGAAATAGCTCGATTTCATTCCGTTTCAGTGGCGTATCGCAAATGTAATTCGGTCCATCATGTTCTTAACACTCAACTCGTGAGGAACCCAAATATCGAGCTTCTTTTTGTATTCAACTTTGTGTAAATGATTTAAAACTGTTTTGTGGTCGATGCCTAGTTCCCTGGCAATCTCCACAGTGCTTACATGCTTATCACGCTCGACTTTTTCCATGATTTCATTGGACTTTTCAGTGATTGGTCGACCGGAGCGAGGTTCATCTTTCACATCGAAATTTCCAGTACGAAAAGGAACAAACCATTTCCGTGCTGCTGATTTTGATAGAGTATCTTCACCGTAAATAGCACAAATTTTTTCAGAAGCCTGTGCAGCGTTCTTGCCTTTATCGTAGTAATATAGCAAAATGTAACGAATTTTTTCCTTATTTATTTCAATTTTCAAAATAAAATAACTTTTGATCCACTTCATCGATTTCAATCTTTTTCGGCTCAAAACAAAGGTTGAAATGTCACTTTTTAAACGCACGTCTAATGTTGTCGATGCGATTAGTAGTTACCGAGTGCTGAGCATTTAATGTCATCTAGTGAGAAAAACGAACTTTTTCCCATACCCAATATATATTTACAAAACATTTTTAAAAAACATTTATAAAATTATATGTATATTTAAAAAGAAAGAACCAATATATATTTAAAAAACATCTTTAAAAAAACATTTATAAAGTTGTATATTTAAAAAGAAAAAAAGGATAGAAAGAATTATTTAGCCAGGTGTAGTATTTCGAAGAAAAGAAACAAGATACGAATGATTCATCGTGAGTACTCTAAGAGGGTAAAATTATATTATAATAAAATAATATTGTTTATAATTTGCATTATATGGATATATTTAATTTGTGAGATATGACACAGAAAAAATTTTATTTTAAGAAATTAAATACTGTAAAGATTATATATCTGAATTAGTCTATACGTGTAAACTGTGAATACAATGAAAAAAAGGCGTCATGATCGCGTGATTTAGATAGCCAATTAGACCGTTAATGTTTCATCCCGATTTTTAGGGCTATAGTTACTACTAAACTTTTACGTAGTTAGAAATAAAGTAATGATAAAAGTAACTAGTGAAATCGTTACCGTTACCCCAAAAATGTAATTGCGTTACCATGACTCAAAAGAAAATGTAACGTTGTTACCCATTTGTTACCGAAAAAACTTGTAACGGAAAAAACTTAAAACCGACGTTATAAATAACACGTTACCAATCCTGTAAAATAGTAATTTCTCTCTCTCTCTCTCTCTCTCTTTCTCCCTCTCAAAAGATTTTGTTTAATTTGTCTCATTGAAACATTAAATTAAAAAAACAACATAATCAAATTTTTATCATAGTCGTCACTTCGTAAATAAAATTTTGTTTTATTGCCCACGCAAAGCATGTTTTGTTAAATAATCTTGATAAAATGTCAATATGATCAATTCTTTATATAAAATATTATTACAGGAGCAACAATCTATTACCGTGCCAATTAAGTTCCGAATGTTCTATTTGTTGCTTCTCAGGGTCAAACAAACAATAACGGTATCATGCCAACTATTTCCTGCATACTATCATCAAGGATATTCTATACAAATTCGTTCCTCGCTGCCAAGAAATTAATTTCCTTTGTTTTATTTACGTAAATAAATAGTCCTATTTCAGCGAAGAAAACTTGCAACAGTTGCAAAATAAAATTTGCTTTACCAGTATGTACAGCTGGGCTCTGGCATTCTCAGCAAATTTTTATATTTATTATAAAAGATATTTTATAAAACATTTAGTCTATATTTTAATAATATTTCGAAAATAAAACTTAAAAAAGTTTGTATAAAATATTTATATATAATATTTATAAAAATAAATAATAAATATTTATGAAGGTTTGCTATAAATATTCCGTCTGAATTTTTCTGTTCCTCTTTTTTTTGTTTTTATTCGCACATAGAAAAATATGTACAGTACGCAAATGATAATCACTTGTTTCAAATATTTCAAAAATTTATACATCCGCGGAAAGATTAAAAAGGCCGTTTTTGTATCAACTATAGATTTCTATCTATAGTTATTAAATAATTATTAGGAGTGTGATTTAGTTTTGAAGATTTTTTTTCTTAAAAACTGATTTATTTAAACAAAATAATGAATGAATACCCAACCAAAATGCTTTCCTTCGTTTTGTATAACTTTTCCATCTTTCTGGCAAAAGATTTCTGACGATAAAAAGATTTTTTTGTGAAGTTGATCCAATTTTCAACAAATTTTCGCACATCCGGAAGTGTATATCCTCTAGTGTAGCTATCCTGTAGTGTAAGCTCCATTCTTTTAATGGTATAAACATGATGTTTACTACGTCTATTATTAAATGATTAAATATTATGGAATAATAGTAAAGCATTAAGAAACAATAGCTGTGATTGGAATGTCTTCGACAACACTGACATTAGTATATCATCTCTTGCAAAGCCCTCAAAATTAAATCACACTCCTAATATTATTGTATTAGATAATTTTTTTGTATTATATGTTCATGAAAAATGTCAAAAATAATAATTATATGAGAAAAAACTTGATAAAGTCCTAATTAATTATTGGTTTAAATATGTATGATTCTTAAGCCCTTTTCATGACTAATAAGAGATATTCCACGTGAAACCGGGCATCTTTGAAATATGGTCCTTTTTAATTTTTTTTTGCTGATATATTCTATAGATAAAAATTGAGACACGTGTTTCATGACAAAAATTTGAGATTTTTTTTGTGAAGTTATTTATACTTATAAGTACAAAAAAAAATGCAAGAGACCAATTTTGAAGTTCTTAAATTGTTCTATGGATTGGTTATATTTTATTTATGATTTTCATATAAATCATTTTCCATTAGTTTACAATTTTTATTAATATTTTTCATCATCAACTCAATTAAAAAAATTTTGTAAAAATCTTGTCATATTCCCACTTCAATTATAAAGTGAAAATTACAAAATGGAATTCGAATAGAATGTATAGTTAAAAAATTCTGTTGTGTGACGGCACGGTTCCGTATATGCGAAACCGCGCCGTCACACAACAGAATTTTTTAACTATACTATACATTCCATTCGAATTCCATTTTGTAATTTTCAGGATTACTTTATAATTGAAGTGGAAATATGATGATATCTTTACAAAATTTTTAAATTGATGAGTTGATGATGAAAAATATTAATAAAAATGGATAAATTTCCGAAAACGTCCAACACTCGATTATCATGAAATTTGGCAGAAATACTCAAATGAATGCCCTTAAATGGATTTTCATCGACAAAAAGGTTTAATGTCAAAAAATGTTTAAATAAAGTTATATAGGTATTTACTTAAACATTTTTGACATTAAACCTTTTTGTCGGTGAAAATCCATTTAAGGGCATTCATTTAACGTCATTTAGAGTATTTCTACCAAATTTCATGATAATCGGACGTTGGACGTCTTCGGAAGTTCGCCCATAAAAATTGTAAACTAATGGAAAATGATTTATTTATATGAAAATGATAAATTAAAAATAACCCATCCATAGAACAATTTAAAATCTTTAAAATTGTTTTTGCACTTTTTGTACGACTAATAGTTTCGATGCCGATCGATATTTAGACTGCACGCTGGTTGGTGAGGTAGAGGACGAGAACCAAACTGAAAATCGACTGAAAGTTGCAAATAAATTCCAGCACTGCCCTATATATTATTAATAAACACGCGCATATAATTTAGATCACAACAATATCAACAATTTCAAAAGATAAATTAAATTGTAATGTATTAAATCCATAAAAAATCACAATGAAAAAATATATTATCTCTAACAACCGCGCAAGGATGCAGTTATAACTTTATCAAAAGAAACGAACCATAAATATCGACTATGCAAACAGACCGAATATAAAACAATCTCGGTAATTGCAAAATACAATCACATAATATAACACTGGCTATTTTTCATAAGTTGGATTTAACGCTAATGATAGAAACTCAAACGTTTGGAAAATGCAATTGTGTCGCCAAGCATGATTTTTGTTGACAGATGTACTCTTTTCATAAGTCTATCAATAAATCTGATATTCATATAAGGACGCACTAATTCGACTTTCAGGAATTCTCTGTGTTTATTTATTTTTAACATGCGGTTTACTTTCAATTTCCACAAATTTTATGTCATCTTGTAATTCCATAGAATTTTATGATACTTTATTTTATTATCTGACTAGACTCTTGGAATATTTGCATTCTTGTTTCCACCGGAGCTAAGACTGGATCAAGGTTAAAACTTTCATTATCAAATCATTAATCAAAAAACCTACTCGCAGATAAAGTATAATCATAAAAGATCTTAAAGACACGATTTGATATGCAACGAAAGATATCCAATCATTTTACTTTATTTCTTTTTATGAAAGAAATAAGTCAATATTTTTATGCGTTTATAACTTTCTTTAAACGTATAGATTGTTTGAAGTAACCATAAAACTCTCGCATAGGTAAAGCGGATTAAACTAAATCGAAAAGTCCTCATTTTATAATTTTCGTAATAGTTAACAAGATATCAATTACTAAAAATCACCGAATATTGATTTTCAATAATTTTTTACTCAAGTACTGTTAACTTTACAGAAAAACAGCACGAGACAAAAATTGTTTATTTTCTTCTCATAGAGTTGTAAGAATTTTTTCAGAATTTTTTGTCAATTTTTTAGTATGGCATTTTCTTATTGGTAACTATTTTTACCAAATTAAATAATATAATTTATACCAAATTAAATAATACAACTTAAATTTGTACAACGAGTACTCTTTCAGAAAAGATTTCTGATAGCAAAAAAAATATTCTTGACGTACTTATCGCAATTTCATATAATATAAAATTATAACTGTATAAGATTTAATCAATAATTTCTATTCTACTTTCTCGAATAAAATAAGATCGACTTATGCCCGTTTCCACCAATGTAGATTAACTTTAATCTCGATTCAATTTACTCTTTGTCTTTTTCTAGTTCTAAAGATTAGAAAAAGACGAATTATTGGGCATTATATGTGTTTAGACAAGTGTAATACACATAAATTTAAATTTTTATATAGTCTTAAATTTAGTAAGTCTTCGATATTATACATATGTTATAACGTCATTGTAACGAAGTTCTTGTGGTGTAGAAAAGCAATATGCGGAATGAGGGATCCCGAGTTAGAGTTCCGGCAAGGCTCAGTTTTTTTCGTCGTCGAAATTTAAAACATTGACATTCTGCAAATTCATTTCTGCAAGAATGGAGTAAGAGATTTCCTTCAGTGTTTAATGTTAAATAAATACTTATGTCTAACTTAAATCTTTTTATAAAAAAAAATTAAAGAGATAGCATCAAGAATATTTTATTTCTAAATTTTAGAATTTTCTATTAAAGAATAAAATATTTTTTTCTGAAGAATAAATATGATTGGTTCCATATCGATCTCATTTTATTTTAGATCAAGGTAATTGAATACAAAAATGTGGAAAAGGAAATTTTTTATTGCAAAAAAATGTGCATTTTTCACAAAAAGGCAAAGTAACTCAAATTTATGATGCTGGAAAAGATAAATAATAATGAAAGAAGATACCTCGTCTACTTTTCTTCTCACTGTTGACAGATGGGGTTTGTCCGCGGAGATGACAGTACTGAGCAGAAATATGAGCGTGCCAGATGCAGTTGGCCGTGCAGACCTGCGCAACATGATACGATATTAATGATGACACGATGCATATTTATGTATGTGGTATAGACTTTATTTATATATGTAACCCACGAAAATAGTGTTATGTATAAGCGACAATTGCACCAGATGCATGAATGTATACGTGGGTACGGTGGCATGCACGACGGTGTATCATTCATTGGACGAAAGGGCAAGAACGCAGGCCTTATCTTTCTTTATACATCCCCACCTCATATTCGAACACGCATTCGTAGTATGCATCACATAAGTGCGTCGGGCTGCATCTTTTAGGCTCGATTGCATCAACATTACTTTGATTTTAAGTGAAGCTTAAAATTCTGTCTATCTCTATCTCTTTTTCACTTTAAAACAAGACAGAGAGAGTTTTAAGTTTCACTTAAAGTTAAAATAACGTTGGTGCAACCGAGTTTTAAGAACATTATTCTTATTTTGTACATTGTTCATCACATGATGGAAAAAATATTAACAGTTATGTGACAAAAATAAAAAAAGTTGAAACTCTCTCTCTCTCTCTCTCTCTCTCTCTCTCTCTCTCTCTCTCTGAAGTTATTTGATATAGAATGCAAATTGATTTTTTGACAACTATATGCACATTATATTAATAAACGCATAAATTATTTCAAGAAAATTTTTGTCCTTTGAAAAAATAATTTAATAAATTTTTCACTTTTCTTTTTTTATTTTACATAATGAATTATTCAAATATATTTTTGTTAAAAATTTTCTAGACTCTTAAAAAAAACTAATTTTTGCCAATAAAATAAATGTGTGCAGCTTGCAACACGTAAGAAAATGTGAACGACACCTGTTAGTAACAAATCAACTCATCTAAAGCACTCGCTAATTTTTATATTAATGCAACGACTTAACACATTAATCCCTGGCTAAATGCTCGCAACTTGTTTGCTCTTTGACAACAGTGTTGAATCACTGGGCAAATATGTAAGTGGAAAATTTGTCGTCAGAAATAAAAAAGTAAGAGATAGTTGCTCTAAATCTTGTATAAAGTGTTGATATAGTCTTAATCTGGCATTAGAAATGACCATAAATTTTAAGTTTCAATAAAGTCTTAAGCTTATTTAAACGATTTATAATTCACGCTAAATTTTAAGCTAAAGTTCCATTTTTATTTATTCATATTCCATATATATTTTTTAACCCCTTCAAATCCTGTATATATATTTACGTGCTTATCTTATTAGTATTACATATTGCATGTTTTACATGTACCTTATGACTCAACATTCTTGCAATATTTTAAAACTATGATTTCGAGCTATGTATTCTAGATTTTTTTCAGTAGTTGAAATTTTTAATAATTTTATATATATATAAAGATATAAAATAATGTATGGTATAATATACATTAAAAAAATTTTTAATATTTTATCCAAAGGATCCCGCATAAAATCAAAAAAGGATTTTGGTCCTCGATGAAATTAACTGAAACTTTAGTATGTTATTAGATGTACAACTTTGCTTCCGCCGTTTTTTTCGAGGAAATTCGAGGCTTTATTGTAAAAAACTGGTTATACATTTATGATTCAAAGTATTATCCATCGCTGGCCACTACTTTCTCCCATCTTTCGAGCAGCGTACGAATCCCGCGTCGAAAAAACTGGTCATCTTTTGAGGCGATCCACGAATCGATCTAATTTTTTACTTCTTTATAAGACCGGAAGTGTTGGTCAGCCAGGCCGTGTGCCATTGATCGAAACAAGTGATAGTCAGAGGGAGCAACGTCTGGAGAATACGGCGGGTGGGGTAGGACTTCCCATTTCAATGTTTCCAAGTATGTCTTGACCACTTTCGCAACATGGAGTCGAGCATTGTCATGCTGCAAAATTACTTTATTGTGTCTATCGTTGTATTGCGGCCGTTTGTCTTTCAATGCTCAGCTCAAACGCATCAATTGCGTTCGATACTGATCGCCTGTGATTGTTTCAATCGGTTTTAACAGCTCATAATACACTACGCCGAGTTGGTCCCACCAAATACAGAGCATGACGAGAATTTGGCTCGTAAACTGACATTTTCAATCAAGAATAACTTTATGATGCAGACACAAATCGATTAATATTTCTATGGCGTTATGTTGACAGATGCCTAAGTTTATTGTATGATGTCTATGATCTATTTATTTCGACCACCACTTATCGCTAAGGCCATCTATAGGAAAACGGCGGAAGCAAAGTTGTACACCTAATATAATTCTTGATTCATTGATCAAAAGTATCCATAGGTACAAAGCTTGAAAATGACTAGTTTTTTCGTTATAGTCGTTAAAAATTTTATTTTATTAATGTCTTAAAATCAAGTTTCTGTAATAAATCAAGAGATATTTTAGATAATAATATGCCATCCACTATCTCTCATCCTCACTCCCTCTACCCTCTCACTCTATCCTCACCACTCATTTCTATTTCCACATAGTACGCCAATACGCGCAATTTTATATGAAAGTGGCATAAAATCGAAGTAAATCTTTTATAATCATGTATTAAAATTCTGTTAGATTTTTACTTCTCTCATGCATACCGTTTGAAATGCGTGAGTTCCCTTACCTCTCATGTGCGAGGTGCTTGATTATCACAACTCGAATGTTTGTTTCCGCGCGTGAAGCACCGTGTGCAAAAATATCGAGTGCTTGCTGAAATGCGACAACAACACAGGATAAAAAATTTCTTTTTCTCTTTTCTTTGTTTTTTTTGTGTAGAGAAAATGTGAAAAACAAGGGGATTTACGAAAATTAACTCCAAAGGAATGAAACGCCTATCACGTCCACGTCGTTCATTCCGGGTAATTCTAAGAATGGGCGAAAAATTAAAATCATAAACATACGAGTACTATTGATTCATACACATGCGCGCGCGCCCCCCCCCCCCACACACACACACACACACACACACAAAAGCGTAATAAAAAAGATTTATGCAAATACATTTTTATATAAAAATACGCATGCAAGCGTATGTGTCTGAGGATGAAGTGGAGATGGGGAGATGTGAGGGAGTGAGAGTATCGCTGGTAAGAATGGATGGCATATTATTATCTAAAACTATTTGATTTATTAGAAAAATTTGAGGTATTAATAAAATAAAACTTTAAACGGCTATAACAAAAAAATTAGTCATTTTCAAGCTTTGTGTCTGTGGACACTTTTGATCAGTGAGTCAAGAACTCTAATAACATGCTAAAGTTTCAGCCAATTTCACCGAGGCCAAAATCCTATGGTTTTGTACGGGTCATTTGGAATTTTTTTTTTAACAAAGGGGATTTCTTTTTTTTATGTATTGGAGAATTTAGTCATAAAGCATTAAAAAAATTTTAAGATTTTTCTTATATTTTTAAAATTTGATATGTTTATCTATTAAATTTAATTTCGAATAATAACAAAAACGACAGCGCTTAGTTCTTTGTTCTTTTGGCATTCTGACATACATGTATCAGTCGCGTTCAAACTCTCTTGCAATCAAGATCTTGTATCATGTGAACAGTATCCGAGTAAACTCTTAAGTTTTTTACTTTGCAATCACAATTATAGACAGTTGCTAACTCATTAAGATATATTATGTGCCTCATGAATATTGTGTGCTGCAATATAAAAAAATTTACTCTCTATTCTGCTATAATAATTATGTATAACTCTTTCTAATTTGTTAATTGGCTTTATATTTAACTAAAAGCAATTGTTCATTTATATTCTGTTTGGTAGTTTGGTTCAAATTATATATTGATATTCGTGTACCACTTATGTACTACAGACAATACACATTGCACTAACGCTAGCGCCACCTATTAGCGTACTGCGCTAGCTTCTCTATTCGTGCCTGTCTGGCCACGACGCTTGTAACGGTCACATCGATATTCTAAATATACGATTTGTTTTTCTGCACTCTCCTTATTCTTTTCTTCGTGCCTTTGCCTCACCTTCGTCTCGTCAATAGGTTATGGGCCCAGGACGACGCGCTTATTAAGTGCAACGCGAACGCGAAGTGTGTGGGTGACCAATAAAAGTTATAACCGACTTTCTTGAGGACAACACGAACGCGGAACAAGATGGCGTCGCAACACACGGTCCGCATCGAGCCGCTCGGAAAGGATAACTTCGACACGTGGCGTATTCAAATGGAGGCCCTGCTCGTTAAGAGCGATTCATGGTCCGTCGTGAGCGGAGAATCGGTAAAACCCGAAGCCACCGCGGAAGATGCAAGCGCCGCCGCCACCGCCGCCGCCGCTGCAGCCAGAACAGCATGGGAGAGAACCGACAGAACCGCGAAGTCCGACATCATCCTGGCGATCAGTCCGTCCGAGCTGAAACTCATAAAGGGATGCGAAACATCACACGCCTTATGGCAAAGACTACAGGCGACTTATCAGTCGGCAGGACCTGCGCGAAAGGCGTCGCTGCTCAAGAAATTAACACTTCATCGAATGACCGACGGAGAAGATGTTCGTGATCACCTGCGCGGATTTTTCGACACCGTCGACAAATTGGGAGAGATGGAAGTCGAGATAAACCCAGATTTACTAACCATCATGCTACTGTACAGCCTTCCGCCGGCGTTCGAAAACTTCAGGTGCGCAATCGAGTCGCGCGACGCGTTACCGACACCGGAGGCATTGCGCATAAAGATAATCGAAGAGGCCGACGCGCGTAGAAGCGATTTATGTCCCGGTTCCCTAACCCCGAACGCTCTTGCCGCGAGGACGACGCGCTCGAAAAAGGGACAGCCCGGTCAGTCGAAATCGAAGACAAAACGGGACGAACAACGCGATCCGAAAAGTGTCGATTCTAGCCGAATAAGGTGCTTTCGATGTAAGCGTTTCGGACATAAAGCGATCGAGTGTGGAAAATCGCGCGGGAACGACGAAGCACCGCGAAAAGTCGAGGATTTGAGCATGTATGCGTCGTCGGATTTTTCACCACCGCAGAACGCCTTCGAAATCGAAAGCGCGCCGGAACGCGAAAAGTGGTGCCTCGATAGCGGCTGCTCCTCCCACTTGTGTAGAGACACGCGCGATTTTTCGGAAATCTCGAACGTCGCAAATGGAACATTGAATCTCGCGACGAAAGCGTCCGCGGAAATAAAGGCTCGAGGAACTGTTTTGTTTACGGGCGACGTCAACGGTATAACGAAGCGAGTGAGCGTGAAAGACACGCTGCACGTCCCGGAATTAAGGACGAACTTGCTCTCCGTCGGAAAAATTACCGACCGCGGATATAAGGTAATCTTCGATAAATTCGCCGCCGAAATTGTGGACAAAAGAAATCGTGAGACGGTCCTGATTGCGGATCGAAAGGATGGACTTTATTATATTCGCGAGTCAAAGTCCGAGTGTTGCGCGGCGACTGAGAAAAAGGAGAGTCGAGCTTTGAAAACCTGGCATCAAAGGATGGGCCATTTAAATGTACGCGATCTCGTGAAGTATGTTCGGGCAGGCGACGTTCGCGGTATCAAACTAGATGACGCGACAAGCGATTTAGCGTGCGAGGTTTGCGCTCGCGGAAAGATGACGCGCGCTCCCTTTCCGAAAAGGACGGAACGAAAAACCGAGTTACTGGAAATTGTACACAGCGACATTTGCGGCCCTATGCGAACTGAGTCCATCGGTCGAGGGAGATACTTTATAGTTTTTATCGATGACCACTCGAAGTGGTGCGAGGTCCGCGTGATACGAGAGAAAAGTCAAGCGTTAGAAGTCTTTAAGGAGTTTAAAGCGTATGCCGAAAGGCAGACCGGAAAACGAATAAAGTATCTGCAAAGCGACAACGGGAGAGAATACTGTAATTCCGAGTTCGACGCGTTTTTAAGAGAACACGGTATCGGTCGGCGACTCACGACAACTCATACGCCGGAACAAAACGGCGTGTCCGAGCGTCGAAATCGAACGTTAGTCGAAATGGCTCGCTGTCTACTTATACAGTCGCAACTCCCGCCTTCCTTCTGGGCCGAGGCCGTCAACACCTCGAATTACATTCGTAATAGATGTCCGTCAAGCAGCCTGAACGGAAGGACCCCATTCGAAGCTTGGACTGGGAAACTACCGGATGTAAGCCATTTCCGAAGTTTCGGTCAAAAGGTATATGTCTTAAATCGTGACCCCAAAAAGGGAAAATTTGACGATAGATCAAAGAAGGGCATTTTCCTCGGTTATTCGGACGTGTCGAAGGGTTATCGAGTGTGGATATCCGGCGAGCGGCGGGTGGATGTCTCCCGTGACGTCAAGTTTTTGGACCTCTCTGAGGATGCAATCGCGGATAAGTTCGAGGATTTTTACGACGATAAAAGGCAGACTACCAACGGAAATGAGCTAGGCATCGAAATCGAACTATGCCCCGATGAGGCAAAGATAGACATCCGTGAAGGAGACGCACTTTCCGAAGAGGAAGAAGAAATCGACAATCCCGGCGAGAATCGACCCGGGAGAGGGCCAGGTAGACCCCGCATCGTGAGGACCGGATTGAGGGGAAGACCGAAGAAGGCACATCATTCGGCACGTCTCGCTGACGAAGAATGTGCGAACCTCGCCGAAATTCCGACGAACATGGCCATGAGTGGACCCGAGAAAGATCTCTGGATAAGTGCCATGAAGTCCGAATTGGAAGCTGTTTTGATGAACGGAACTTGGGTGATTGTAGAACGCCCGGAAAATCAGCAGACAATAGGTAGCCGATTCGTTCTTCGCAACAAGTTTAGAAGCGATGGAACCTTAGAGAAGAAGAAGGCCCGCCTCGTCGCGAGAGGATTTTCACAGCGACCTGGCGTTGACTTCGGCGACACTTTCGCTCCCGTGGCTCGTATCGGATCCATTCGATTGGTGGCTTCCCTCGCGGCTAAACTAGGTCTCGAGTTACGTCAATTCGACATAACCACCGCGTACCTAAATGGAAATCTAACTGAGGATGTGTACATGGAGCCCCCAAAGCATATCAAGGAGGTGCTTGAGGAGATTGTTAGCTCTAGCGGAACGTCAAGGTTGCGTAGCGTTGCGTCAAGGACTCTCGAGCAACTCCAACTCGACAATAAAGTGTTCCTTCTCCAAAAGGCCCTATACGGTCTTCGTCAGGCCGGAAGATGCTGGAGCGAGAGGTTACGAGCAGTTCTTTGCAAGTTTGGACTGACTCAGTCAGCATGTGATCCGTGTGTGTTCTATATTAGAGAACAAGAAAATCTCGTCATCGTCGTTGTATACGTCGACGACATTATCGTGGCGGCAAGAAGGGACTGCGACGCAGCGAGTCGGCTTTACGCTCATCTGTCCCAAGAATTCGAAGTCAAGGATCTTGGTCTCACGACATACTGCCTGGGCATTGAATTTTCACAGGTAGGAGGAAAGATCACGATGAATCAGCGAGGATACATCGACGATTTGTTGAATCGTTTCGGAATGATCGATTCGAAACCCGTCACGACTCCCATAAGTCAGGGAGCGAAGTTAGCTCGAAACGAGGCAATTGATTCGACACGGGTTAAGGAACCGTACAGGGAGCTCGTGGGCGCACTCATGTACCTGTCTGTGTGTACCAGGCCTGACATTGCGCATGCAGCGAGCTACCTGAGCCAGTTCAATAACTGCCACGGCTCCGATCATTGGACAGCAGCAAAAAGAGTGCTGAGATACCTGAAGGGCACTCGAGATGTTGGGCTCGTTTACGGAAAAACCTCGGATCCGTTAACGGGTTACGTTGATGCCGACTGGGCAAATTGTGAAATCGACCGGAAGTCCTACACGGGCTTCGTTTTCATTCTCGCCGGAAGCCCAATATCGTGGGAATCACGCAAGCAAAGGACAGTCGCCTTGTCCTCGATGGAGGCCGAGTACATGGCGATCAGCGACGCCACAAAAGAAGCTGTA
>JAANIC010006517.1:249669-260928 GCA_017607545.1 Acromyrmex charruanus
TTTTTCTACTCTCTTTATATTTTTTTTCGTGCCTTTGCCTCACCTTCTCGTCTCGTCAATATTATATATATATATATTTATACATAAATTATAAATTTCATTGTTTTTATCTATATAATTTAATTGTTAAGGCTTGTTTAAGTTTCAATCTGCAACGATTTTATATCTTTAATTTGACCATATTATTTATTATTCTATTTAGTTATCTATCAATAGTATTAAGGACGTACAACCATTTTATATAATTTGACATCAATCTACATCTATAATTTTACTGGAAACTTTCTTTTACTCACACTGACTGCCCTTTCTCACTCTTAACCGACGAATCAGTTGGATTATGACTCATCATTACTATGCTTTATTGTTTGACAAATTGATTAAATATAATATGGTTGCGTTTATACTGACTATTGAAAATCTAAGTTGAGATGATCCTTCAAATATGTTAATTTAATTTTTGTTACATGGGATAATTATATTTCTGCGACTGATGAGGCCTAAGTATAGTCGAAACATATCGGAAAATTATATTGTGAAATAATAAATTTTGTCACACATCTAATTATAGCTCCTTTAATTGTTGACCTGAATTACTATTTATTAATTTGTTTAAATTTTATATTCTTTTTTTTTAAATTTTTATGGAGATATTAAAAAAAAACGATGCATAGTTGAGATTGAAACGTATTTAATTTCTTATTGAGTGAAACACGGAGAAATTTCGACGATATCTTATCGGTTCTGTCCCTTGATGAACAATTTAATACAAAATTTGTTTTTTAAAGTTTATTCAAACTCATTTTAGACGATCTGATAATTCGCGACAGAGTCTAGGACGAAATTAAATGTATATTACACTGTAATTTCGTCCTAGATAAATACAATTCGCGCAATTGGCTTTCAATCTTATGACATCACGTCCACTTACACTGGTGAGACATCGCGTTTATCTTCTCGGTCGTTTTCACATTCATGGCCATAGTCAGACAGACCAGACCAGACCAGTTTATAGAGATTGGAGAAACTCGCTCATATTTGGCAATTCCGTCTGACTACACCATGAATGTGAAAATAACCAAGAAGGTAACACGTAATGTCAAAACAGGAGTGGAAAGTATTAATTGCGCGAACTGTACATAAAATTTGAAGACAATATCCATTGAAATTATTTAATTTTATCGACATTATTTGAGATCTGATACATAAGGTTACAATATGTTAAAAAAATAATCAAAATTTTGAAAAAAATATTGGGTTAGGGAAAAAATCCCTTTAAGTTGGTAAAAAAACCTTTCCCCATCAATATTTTCCGTTAAAAGTGATTAAAATTTAAATTTAAAAAAGGGTTTTAAAGCTTGAAATCTCTACTTTCGAATAGTTACTATATTTTTTGAATTTATGTGAGTTTTGTAATTTTTATATATAGAAAACTACGAGCCGAAAAAAATTAAAAAATTTTTTTATTTTGTAGATCTGTAAAGTGCCTAAAACAATTTTGAGCAAATTTTCGACTATCTATAGAAAACTTGAAGCTTTACCTACCTAAAATCATTTTTTAAAAATGTTCTTACGATTTTTTTCCTGAGTTATTCGCAGATCAAGTAAAAAGGAACATTCTGACTTTATTGTAACTTCGTTAAAAAGCTTAATGAAGGTCTTTTTATTTCAATCTAAGTAATGGCAGCTTTAATTCTATGTCAAAAATTATTACTTCCCAAAAAAAACTAATGTACTAAATGAAAAATTAAAATCCAGATGTCCACATAGCACAAAACTCCGATTAAGTTCCCAGAAAATTCATTTTGCTGAGCTTATAAAATTCGAGAAATCGAACTTCCAGGGAGTTCATTTTGCTGAGCTTTCAGGGAGCTTACAAATTCAACTAAATAAGATTTCAATCCAGTCGACACAAATTGAAAATGTTACCAGAACTTATCTTTGTTTGATTTATGCATGAACGTATTGACAAAAAAGATAATCATATCAACTGGTACTTGCTCTGGTTACAACGTATATTGCAACGAAAAGATTAATACAATCAATCCAATGGCGTCCACATCGATATCGCGATCAATATCCGTGAGTTACATTTCACGATAGCAGAGTGTCAAATATACATCAAATCCCCCACGTTGATTACTCTGCAATTTGATGTAGTCTCAATCTTTCAATATGCTTATTCATTATAGACTGAGGTAGTGGTTTTGTAAAAATGTCAGCTACATTATTGCTGGACGTATTTTAATTTAATCAGATCCTCCTCGTGCATCTCTCTAGTAACATAATAGGCTATGTCAATATGTTTTGTATGCGATCTCTCTATTTTATTTCTTGTAAAATCAATTGCTGATTTGTTATTGCATCTAATAACCCAGTAAGCAAGAAACATTTTGGAACATTTCAACAACATTGTAGTAACGTTGTAATATTGCTACAATGTTATTGAAATGTTCCAAAATGTTTCTTGGTTACTGGAAATGTATGAGCTACAAGACATGTTCAAACTATTTTTCTGTGCTAATTCTTTGAACATCATATTGAACCACATAATTTCCTTTACAGCTACTTCCAAAGCAATATATTCAGCTTCTAATAGATGTTGAAATTGACTTTTGTTTATTAGATTTCCAAGTTACCGGATTCTACTACTAACAAAAATTATATATACCACTATCATCTACATCCGATACTCAATCTGTATCACTAAAAATCTGTATGTTATTCCGTGTACTAAATTAAGATTTTTTGTTGTAGCTAGTATCTTAATACTTTCTTAGCTTGTAATCAATGTGCCCTTCCGAGATTGGAACTAAATGATGACAATTTGTTACTGCAAACAATATATCTGGCCCTGTCGCCAACGCTACATACATTAATTGTTTATACAGTGTTTTTCATTTCATCCTTTTCAACATCACTATGTGGGCTGTCACACTTTGATAATTTCATTCCTGGGTCAATCGATACTTTGTTCGTTTCACAATTATCCAATTTATATTTGCTTAATAACTTGTTTATGTATAATTTTTATTTATATAACTTGTTTATGGATAATTTTACTTCGTTATCTGCATATTCGATAGTTATTTCTAATAAGTACGACGCTTTACCTAAATCTCTTATTTCGTATTCTGACGATAGCAATGTTTTAACTTCGTTTATTTTGTCAATTGATCAAACAAATAATATAATATGTTTGAGACCGTTAATTCCAAAGAAAAGCAATGATTCTTTCGTTCTATTAACGATAATTATTGTTAGACGCATGCATGAAATGAGTTATAAATTCATTTCTAGAATGATCTTAATTCTCTCTAAGGTCATCAATTCGTCGTTTTACCATGTTCAAATCAATTCGTTACACACACAAACAACGACAACGGACCATCGAAGGATCGAGAAAAATTCAACTCGCGCACGCGAGCGCAGCGCTCCGACGAACACGTCACGCGCAGCCACCAATCCCACGCGCGGATTGTCGCTCGCGCATGACTGTTACGTCGAACATCGTTAGAATCGAATCCGAGGCGCCAATCAATTTTTTACAACGAATGCCACGCAGAAATGTACAATCGTGGCAAAATTCCATTGGAGTTGATCACGAAGAGAGCCCAGGCCACGAAAGCAATAAATGCACCGATCGTCGCCGATCTCTCTCTCGTAGTGTTCAGAGTCTCATAGTTGTATCGTGTCGAAAACCGCCTTGGAAAACCGCTTAGTAAAACCAAAGGAAGATTTCTTTAAAACCGCCGAGAAATTGCCGCTATTTTCTATTATTTTATTTCGATTATAATACGGAAAGGTGATTGTCTCAGATCTTTTACGATAATTATTTATGTAAATTGAATTTGTGATTGAAGAATTTTGAAGTAAAATCTTTATAACGAAACGGAGTTCTCTTTATTCGGGCGCTATATCAGCCGTGTATCGTCCTCTCACTTTATCTTTATGCGCGGCGCAGTCCCGCACATAATATCATCTACGTATAGCATAATAGACCAGTGCAGATAGCATAATGTAGGTGAAAAATTAAGAACAGGTCGCCACTAGGTGTAATCGGTAAAAAATAATGAGACGAATGATATATCCAAAATTCAAGCATTTTGTAGTGGGGGAAGGGGATTGTGGGGGGGGTTTTAGGGGGTAAGAGTGGTTTTTCGCTATTTCCGGCGAAACTATGCCTCCGATCGGAAAATGTTGTGTGGCAATGTTGTAGATATTGAAAAGATCTGCAACTTTTGTATATATAATTTTTGCACATAACCTCAAAATTTTCGAGATAAATTGAAAAAACCGGTTTTTTCGTTTTTATTTTTTTTCTTGTGCAAAAAACATTTTTTTTCACCATATTTGATGGAAACGTACCTTTTTATGGTCCAAACAAGCTGTAATTTTTCGGAATAAAAATATTAATTTTTAATCGAAAAAATGAATATTTTTATTCCGAAAAATTACAGCTTGTTTGGACCATAAAAAGGTACGTTTCCATCAAATATGGTGAAAAAAAAATGTTTTTTGCACAAGAAAAAAAATAAAAACGAAAAAACCGGTTTTTTCAATTTATCTCGAAAATTTTGAGGTTATGTGCAAAAATTATATATACAAAAGTTGTAGATCTTTTCAATATCTACAACATTGCCACACAACATTTTCCGATCGGAGGCATAGTTTCGCCGGAAATAGCGAAAAACCACTCTTACCCCCTAAAAACCCCCCCACAACCCCCTTCCCCCACTACAAAATGCTTGAATTTTGGATATATCATTCGTCTCATTATTTTTTACTGATTCCACCTAGCGGCGACCTGTTCTTAATTTTTCACCATTTCCATGTCTTTTCGAGCTAACTGCACTGGTCTATTAAAAATCTTGCTACTTTTGTATCGTAATTCCTATGTCTGGGTGGCAGTCTCATATATGTGTATATTTCTTCTTTAAGATTTCCGTAAAGATATGCGCATTTTATGTCTAAATGATGTATTTCCCAATTGTATGATGTCATAGATATTAATAGTCTAATTAATGAAATATTTGCGTCGAGAGCATATGATTCCGAATAATCTACATCTTTCTTTTGAGAAAACCTTTGCGCAACTACTCTAGCTCTATATATTACTATCTTGCTTGTCGAATCTGTTTTAATCTTGTAAACCCATTTACTTCCAATACAATTAATATCATCCAGTTTACTTTCCCATGTGTTCCTATCCAATTTACTTTCCCATGTGTTCCTATCATCTAAATCTTTTAATTTTTCGTTCATTACCGTTTTCCATTCCTTTCGATTGTGGTGATGTTATTGCCTTTATATGTTGTGGATTCAACTATTTCTACTAAATTTAATTCTATATTTTTAGGTTTACCCTACGGATTTTGAATCACTTTTCTCGATCTATCTATACTACGTTTTCTATCTCATGTAGATCCTTGTAGATTAACAGATCCCGCTTTATCATCTACCTCATCTTTACGTAATTCATCAATTACTGACTCTTCATCTTTATCTTCATCTTCATCCGTGGTATCCACATTATCTGTTTCAACTACGCTTCATTATTATTATACGGCGTCTCAAGTATTTTTCTATGATAAGGTATTCATATCCGCAGATATCTTCAACAAATTCTATATGTTTTGTTTGAATCACGTCACATCACATTTTAACCGGATCCTATAACCTGTATCCTTTAGTTTGACTGGAATAACCAATAAATATGCATTCTTTTCCTCTAGAATCAAGTTTGTGTCTGCCTTGTTTAATGACATGCGCGTAACAACCATAAACCTTTACGCTAAGCTTATTTCCTGTCCAAAACTCTTTCTGGGATATCATCAATAAATGAGTGTATGACTCTAATTTTAATATAACACGTGGTTGCTACGACTTCTGCCCAAAATCTCTAGGGTAATTCGGCATTTTTAAGCATCGTACTAAATCTAACAGTGTCCTATTAATACGTTCTGGGACTTCGTTTATTTGCAGTGTATCTACGTTTGTACATTCGTATTTTACTTCTATATCATCGAATATTTGCTTAAAAGTTTTTATTACAATATTCCAGCCCATTATCAGTCTTAAATCTTTTCACCTTTCTATCCGATTCTCTTTCTACTCTAGCTATGTATTTCCGAACATATTCAGCTGCCTCATTTTTATTTTTCAAGCTATATACTTATTTTTCTGGAATAACCATCAGTAAATGTTAAAATATATCTTGCCTCATCAATTGACTTTACAGGCATAGGACTACATAAATCAGAATGAATCAATTCTAATACATTTTTCATTTATCTACAATCTAGTCCTTTACAAGGCGTTTTCATTGATTTACTAACGCTACAATTATTGCAAAGTGTCAGCTAAATTTATGTTATCTAAACCTCTAACTAAATTCTATCTCGATAACTCTTGAATAGTCTTCATGTTTACATGACAAAATCTTTGGTGCCACTTTTCTTTTATTAGCTAAATTAATTTATTTCTATTTCTTATAATTTTCGCTTTAACAACATACAGACCATTTTTACATAGAACTTCCCCCACTTATTCTCTTTGTCTTGAATTTTAAATTTTCCGTTATCTATCATGAGTCTTTTACGTTTTTTCTCTATTTAAACGAAAACTGACAACAAATTACGTCTTATATTAGGAATATGATATACATTAAGTAACGTTAAATTGAATTTCCTATTACATAAGTTTGTATCTTTATATTGCTTATACCTATAGCTTTTAAAGTGTCGCTTAAACTGCTATTTGCTGAATATTTCATTAGCAATTGGCTTGTATTTGTCAAACTATTCTTTATGTTTACATATACATACGTTAATCGATTTTGAATTACAACTGTTTGCTAAGTGCCCCATCTTATTACATTGAAAGCATTTTTTTTCTTCCTTATATTGTTCTTTCGTTTGATGAGTCCTCTCCTTTGATTAGTCCTCTTTCTGCATTCTTTCAGAGTTCGACGTTCATCAGTATCTCTTTAATTTCGGTTGATTTAAATTTTTCATTGTCCAAATTTGACAATGTCATTACTATTCCATATGCATCTGGGAGACCTGATAACATAGCGTACGCTAAATCATCATCTCTAATCCTAATATCCTATTTGTTTAAGGCTATCGCTGCATGCCTTGCCAAATATAAATACATCGTCTTGTTAGATTCCAATTTAATAAACAACATTTGTTTTTTCAGCTGTAAAATTCTTGTTCGTGATTTTAACTCAAAAGTTCTTTGATGTTTTCCATGCACCAGACGTCTTGTCGTTGTTTAGTATATGTATCTGGTGTTCTGGTTCCACATCGAGAGCAATTGTTGCTAGAGCTTTATTTTATTTATTCTTAAAGCGCTCTTCTTCTTGCGGTGCGTGCTCGGCCGGCAGGACAGCTTCGCCGGTTATGCTTTCACAACTCTCGTTGTATTAATGTCATCTTCATGTTGAATTTCCATAATTGATAATTTGCACCGTTTTGCTTATCGATGCGATCAGTAATTTGCAAAGACATAAAGCCATTCTACTTATTTACTTCCTGTGTGTTAAAATACGTTCATGTCCTTCGAGAAGTTTCCACGAGGTATTAGGACATGTGTTCCCTCTTACTTGATTAAAGATCGATAGGAGTGATGGGCCAAGTCCGATTTGACTTTGGAGACCTCACGTGATAGGACCTTGAGCTCTAGATTCAGGGCTGCCAACTTCAGATAATATAATCTCTATCTTTTTATGTGGTTGTGTATTCATATACGTATGAACTAATATGATTCCTGTCGAGAGCAAACGAGACAGCGAAAGAAAGTGAGAATCCGACGTTCTCGCTCTGGTCGTTGTACAAGCGACCGAAGACCGAAAATGCTTTCTCAGCGATCTCGGTCGCTCGGCTGTGTATATCAATATAAAGGCATTCGAGATAACATATAAGTTTTAATAAATTTTAGTAATCATATACCTTTCCCATTAATGTATAATAGCAAAATTGATTTCAAAACGCGATAATTTACAAGATATTAATTATTTACAATTTTTCATGCGCATTATATACCACGTTCATAAAGGCAATATAAGGTAAGAACTCTGCGTGATCGTGCGCGTAAGGTGCGAGATCAGTAAACTGGAATTTCTACGTTCAAATCCTACGTTCTTTTTTTTCTTCTTTTTCACATATTTTTTTCTAAAATAAAGTTATTAATAAACATATTAGGACGAACATATTTTTATATAATTATTTATACGTACACTTTAAAAATTTTAAACCAACAATTAAAATATAATCAAACAAAAACAAAATATAGTCAAACGTTAGAATGAATATGAATAAAATTACTGAAATCAGAAGTTGGATACAATATAAATAAATAAATATTATAAATAAATTAAATCTTCATTGTGTCAGTGAGTAGTAAAAAATTCAAACTAAAACTACTCCTTTGTTCAAATGCAAAAAAATAGAATCATGAGTTAAAGTTTTTATAATTACGTTATATAAAGTCAAATGATTGATGTACCTTAACCAAAATTGAATGTCCTGAAGTACATCTATGTATACATATAAAAAATAAATTAATTATAAGAAAATTCAATTTAATAACAGATTTTATGAAAAGATTATATTCAAATAGACCAAACAGTAAAAATGCTTCGTGTCAGAGTAATTCCAAATTTAAAGCTCTTAGGCCCAGTTGCACCAATGTTACTTTGACTTTAAGCAAGGCTTAAAACTCTCTCTGCCTCTTTCGCTTTAAAAAGAGACAGATAGAGTTTTAAGTCTCGCTTAAAGTCAAAGTAACGTTGATATAACCGGGGCTTAGTATTAATATAAGTCGAAGAGAAAGAGAGAGAGAGAGAGAGGGGGGGGGAGAGAGGGGGGAGAGAGAGAGAGAGAGAGAATATGAATTTTACAATGAAAATAAATTCATCAGATGGAATGCTCGATTTCTTTTCAATATAATAATTCTAGCTCTGATTTTTATACTTAGTATTGCAATAAAGCATCTTCCTACAAGTGACACAGTGCAAGACAGTGATCATGTTATCCTTGTCGAATAACAAGGATGTAATGATACACTGTGTCACACCGTGTATCTACTCAAGATTTGGTATGAAAATCCTCTCTGGCTTTTTGTAGCAGAAAGCAATAAAGAACAAGGCTAACAGGCGCCACTGCGAATTGTGAATTTTTGTATATGCATATATTTGTGTATATCTAAATGTTATTTTATAACTACGCATACATTGTAAATACATATGTACAAAAAAATATTCTATGAACAAATTAATGTAATAAACAAATTTCTTGTAATAAATTAATAGTAGCAATATGATCTAATATTAATATTTTCAAGCAATTAAGTACGATAGCGTATAATCGAGCTTTAAAGGAAATTATAATTATAGAGTATTAAATGTTCATTTTGAAAGACTAAAAGAACGTTTTACAGCAAATAAATTTTCATGGCCATGATCTCCTCCGAATATATTAAAATATTAATATATTAAAATATATTAAAATATTGATATTTTAAATATTCTTTATTTATCTTTACAAAAAACTTAATAATTTTGTATATATACAAATTAATAAAACATAAAAGAATTTGTATAATTAACATGACTATTGAATTATTAATTTTTTAGTCGAATTAAAGTTTCTACCAGATAGATTAAACATCAATTGTTACAATTAGTCATTTAACAGGTTACAAATCTATATATTTACATATCTACATATTTTAGAACGAGATAGAGAGAGATTAAGTTTCGCTTAAAATCAAAGTAATGTTGGTGCAACCGGACCTTAATGCATTAATTCAAAAAATATTTTTAATTAAAATCTGTTTTAATAATTTACTAATTTAACCATAACTTCTCTTCATACATTACATACCCAAATATTGATTAATTAATTCAATGTTTAATTTAGTTTATACCGTGCTTTCATTGTAAAATATTAGCTTTTTATCTCACGTGCTTTTATTTATGTGTTGAGATAAAAAGCCACTCTCCTGATACTGAAATTATTTTCACAAACAAAACAACTTTTAAGTAGAAATTGAAATTGACGAATGCGTTCGGGAAGACATTATCGCTATTTCTGTTATTCCATCTTCTGTTTATTAGATGTAAAACAAGAATAACATGCCGGGAAAGAGATAAAATAAAGTAGTTGATTTCATCATCTAATTTCATATAACGTAATTATAAACACTTTAACTCATGATTCCAATTTTTCTTGCTTTTCAACAAAGTGTAGGTCTGATTTGAACTTTTACTATTCACTGACACATAATAAAGATTTAATAAATTAATTTATTTATATTGTGTCCAACCTCTGATATGGTTTTAGTAATTTTATCTATATTCTTTCTAACTTTGATTATATTTTGGTTGTTGGTTTAAAACTTTTAAAAGTACACGAATAAATTCAATAATTATATAAAAATATGCTCGCCCTAATATGTTTATTAATAATTTTATTTCAGAAAAAATATGTGAAAAAAGAAAAAAAAAAGTAGGATTAGAACGTGGGATCTCCAGCGTACTGATCTCGCACCTTACGCACACGTAAAATTCTTACAGACTATGTTTATAAACGCAGTATGTAACTCTCATAAAAAATCGTAAATAATTAATATCTCATAAACTATTGCGTTTTGAAATAATTTTTGCTATTATACATTAATGGGAAAGGTATATGATTACTAAAATTTATTAAAACTTATATGTTATCTCGAATGCCCTTATACATCGAGCGACCGAGATCGCTGAGAAAGCATTTTCAGTCATTTTTACCAAGCGCGACAGATCGAAAGAGGGTTTTTTTCAACAGATTGTCTCATGCTGTCTAGTTTGTTCTCAACCACTCTCGGCATGCCGAAGGCGAGAATTGTCAATGTCATCAAGAAAGACAAGGAAACCTATTATCTTTCTTTGTTCAACTCAATGTGAAGAATTTCCCTATGATTAGCAATTAGCTGTAGCAGAACGTGTGTAGTTTTAGTAATTTAAGTTATGCTCATTTTTCTTCTCGAAGAAATATTATTTCTTTATGAAACCTTTAGGATTTCTTTTTTATATTACTAGGAAGGCTCATACAGAGCCGAATTTTGCAAATTAATTCTTAAAAATTTTTTTTAAATAAAATTATGTACACCTGAATTGCACTATAGTACACATCGGATAAGATATCAGAACAAATTTTTATTATTTATTTTTTATTATTATATTTGTAAAAAAATTTTTTACAAAAAATAGTT
>JAANIC010006517.1:269997-300065 GCA_017607545.1 Acromyrmex charruanus
AAAAAAGAGTAAATTGCCTATATTCATTGTATATGTATGATGAGTTTAGAACAAATAAATTTATAATAAATACCTTATGTGTGTCAAATTGATGTATTATCGATTAGGCAATGCGATGGGAATCGAAATTGATCATCTCTCTAGGACGCTAAGATGTAAAGTGCGACATATAAAGACAAGAAGGTTGAAATGGAAAAACTAAAAAGGAAGGGGAAAAAAGATTAAGAAGGAAAGAGTAAAATGGAAGGGAGAGAAAGTAGGGAGAAAAGAGAAGGATAGGAAAGGGAAAGCAGTCAAGAAGGAGAAAGAGATTGAATAATCTGCGAATAAGAATCAGGTAAAGATTCGGTATCATTTTGTCTATTAAGGCCTTGTTTCTGTTTTTTAATATGAATCATTTCAGACACTAATCTCTTATTATAAGAAGATTCGCAGTCCAAAATTCTCACATCATTCCATTTGAAATTATGATCGAAGTTGATTCGGTGATCAGTTATGACAGTAGGAGAGCCTGTATTCTTTTTAATGTCAGAGAAATAAAAAAGAATCAAGAAAAATTAACAAAAAAATTTGTTAGAATACTGAATAAAAATTCGAAACATACATTATCGCTATCTTAATGATTTGATTATAATTTCACTATAATAACTGATGTTTTATATTTACTGTTTTACTTAACTTTTATGCTCCTTTCCCAAATTAAGTTTGATTTAGGTCGAAAAATCGTTATTTAATTTGTAAAATAATAATGAAAAGAATTAAAAGAAATTGAAAAGGACACATTATGAGTCAGACGCAGAAGACGTCGAAATAACACCTATAAGGCATAAAACTTCTTTATTTTACTAAATGCGCTTACATGTTTCGGCTCACTTTTGAATCCTCCTCAGAGACAACACAAACTAACATAAATAAACTATGAATAAAAATTATCTTGTCATGATGAGCTCCCCTACCTCGAAAATTTAAATACTAGAATTAAAAAGAGAAAGAAAAAAGAAAAATAAACGAAAATAAGGAAATAATAGAAATATCAAAATAATATCAAAATAGAGAATATGAAAAACTAATTTATCAAAAAACTTTAAGATTATAATTAATTATTCCGAAAATAATGACGCTCACCCTAATCACAAATCACAAACTATATCGTCAACATTACTATGAATTAATATTCTCGAGACTTTCACGAGTGCTTTCTATATAACTGTTGTGTGTTTTGCGGGTTTTCTCCGTGTCTAGATCCATTCTTGGAATGCCAACGTTTCGTGAGCCTTGCAGTTCACTTCATCAGGGCGAGGAGCAACCTGATACTGAGCTGTTTCTTCAGGCTTTTCCTTTTTTATATTACGCTGCTTGTTAGAATGGGGGTAGGTGGGAAGAGAAAGGGGGGAGTGAAAGAAGAGGTGGTGGAATTTGGTTGATCTTCAATAATCGGGAGAATGGTCTTCCATATTTTATTTATGTGGTAGTCATTATCTCTATTTAGATTATTAGTGTTTTTGTATCTCTATAGCTTCTCTATACTTTCTTGGAAAGTATGATGTAACGTTGGCTATCATGGTCGATTTATCAAATAGTATTTGATGTCCTGTTTCGATGTTGTGTTCTGCTAATGCCGACTGCGTGGCATGTTTTAGCCTGACATCACGTTGATGTTCTTTTAACCGTAGGACCATTCTCCCGGTTTCTCCAATGTATACTTGTCCGCAGGAACAAGGTATTTTGTATACTCTTGCGGAGCTGAGTATCTTTGATCTTTAGGATTTCTTAAGATTTATCCTATCTTTTTGAGTGGTTTGAAGATAGTTCGGATATTGTGTTTGTTTAATATCCTATCAATCCGATCTGTTGTTCCTTTGACATATGGGAGAATAGATAGGACCCTATCGTCTGGTTGTGTGTTAGAGACCGTTGTCTTGTTTGCATATTTTTTGATTATTTTGGTTATGTCTTTTTTGGCGTGTCCGTTTTTATGTAAGGCTAGTTTTAGGTGGTTGAGTTCTGTCTGTAGATGTTCTTTGTCAGAGATGGTGAAAGCTCTATGTACAAGTGAATTGATTACTGACTGTTTTTGTTGGGTGGTGGTGCGACTCGGTATATAAGTATCTGTCTGTGTGTGTTGTTTCTGTACATTTGATGGCCTAGGATGCCGTCGGCTTTCTTAGAGATAAGAATGTCTAAGAAAGGGAGTTTTCCGTTTTCCTCTATGTCTATAGTGAAGCGGATATTTGGATGTTGTCTGTTGAGGAAAATAAGGAATTTTCAGAGTTCAGCTCTGCCATGTCTCCGTATCACGAATGTGTCGTCCACATAACGGAACCAAACTTCTGGTTTTTTTTGGTGTTTTTCTGAGGACTTCTTTCTCAAAGTGCTCCATGAAGATGTTGGCGATTACAGGAGAAATAGGAGAGTCCATCACTGCTCCTGAAGTTTATTCATAAAATTGATTGTTATAGGAGAAGTAGGTGGTTGTTAAGCAGTGCTCTATTAGCGGGATGAGGCCGGAGGGGATTTCATGTGAGGATTTTATTATGTTTATTGTGTCTTTTTATTGGGACTTGTGTGAAAAGAGATTTTACGTCGAAACTTACGAGTAGATCTGTGGGATGTAGTCGGATTTTTTGGATTTTTTGTATGAAGTCCGTTGAATTAGTTATGTGTGATTCGGACCAGTGAGAGGTTGTAGTGTTTGTGCTAGGAAGCGGGATAAGTTGTATGTCGGGGAGTGTATGGCGCTGACAATCGGTCTGAGAGGAATGTTAGGTTTGTATACTTTTGGTAGTTCGTACAGTCTTGGTGGCAGAGGATTTGTAGGTTTTAAAGTTGTTTTGGGAATGTTGCTTTGCTCCACAAGGATCTTGGTGTTCTGTGCGATTATATTGGTTGGATCTTTGTCAAGCTTTTTGTACGCTTTATCCAAGAGAAGATTCTTTATCTTTTTCTTGTAGTCTGATGTATTCATGACTACTGTCGTGTTGCCTTTGTCGGCTGGAAGCACGATGATGTCTGGTGGAGGGGGTTTGACTTTAGAAAGGATGTTGGTTACCTGTCGGATTACCTTTGCGAATGTTATCTGCTTGTTCTGATGGGAGTCGGTAGATGGTAGACTCTATTTGGCTGATAATCTTTTCTTTTAGAACTTTTCTAAGTGCCACTGCGAAGTTAGGGCCTTTGGCAAGCGCAGATATAGTGTCTTGAGACCTTTGTTGGATAAGTTTTAGAGAGGGTTGTGGTTTTTTGTGAGGGGTAAGGTTTGTATATTTCTGTTTTTGTCTTTCAGAAGATTGAGTGAGGGTTTTCATGGCTTGTTCGTATGTAATACGATTTAAGGTTTGCCAGATGTCATGTCGTATCGTGGCGGATAGGAACAAGTGGAGTTTAACAATTTTATGGGAGATCTGGGCTATTTGTGACTTAGTGAAGTGGGATGCGTACTTTAATGAGGATGAGGCTTTTATGAAGGATATTTTTGGATTTGTGAGTTCCTAGTGGTCCTTGAGTAGGAACTTTGGGATGATGTTATTATCCCTGCAACGTTTTAGGAATGCCAAGTTTGACAGATTCTTGGGAATCTCTAGGGAAGATTTGAGTTTGCTGAAAATGTTTACTTTAGCAATGATACTCTCCCCGTAGAAGTATTTAATAATATTTTTGAAACTTCCACGGATGCTTTCTTATGATATTGAATAATCCATTACTATGAATTATTCAAAAACCGGTTCTTGATATTTTGACCAGTCAGTATCAGATACAGTGAGTCACTTTTAGTTTTACTTAGTATTATTCAAGATTACAAATGGAAAAATTTAACATTAAAATGCTAATCAATTCTATAAAAATGAAAGTTGGAAAATAATAAATCACGCCAGAAAGACTTATTACTATGTACAAGTGATACTGACTAAGTGCGACAACAACTCGACCTTTAGCTTGTCTATATCGAGAGGTAAGCCTTTGGAAGCCCCTCCATATCCATCTGCAAGTTGAGTCCGTGCGTCTGTTTCCTGATGAATATCATCTCCGAAATCAATCTCTTCCTGTAGTAGGTTCCTCGTCCAATATTGTAACGTTGTCTCAATCGAAATCATGGCTTTCTTGTAACCGATGCTCCGCTATAACATTACGAGTAGACGTATTCCATCGGATATGGTTTTTATGCTCCATGATTCTTGAGTTGTCTACACGTCTGTCCCACATAACTCGCGTCGCAACTCTTACATGAAATCTTATAAATAACATTCGATTTCTTGTCACGTGATAAAGAGTCCTTATGCATCCTAATGAATTCTCGCAATTTATTGATACTATGAAATGATATCCTCATATGATCGCTATTCAAACTTCTCAGTAATACCACAAACGAAAGGAACAGTGAACCACGAAGGCTGCATTACATATCAACACTACTATCATTAACAACATTCTTCCTATTACTAGCATAATAATGTTCTTCAAACGATTGCTAATCTATTCTCTAAAGTTCAATGGATAATCATTCTCTAACAATACTTTAATTATGAAGCACAAATTATCAAAACAAAATTTAGGATTCGAAAGCAAAACCACTCTATCAACTAATCCCGCGATCGTACCTATTTTTTGAGAAACCAGATGCTGTGATCAAAAGTTCAAATATCTACCCGAAAAGGTCGGCTTGTGGTACCAACTCGAATTCTATCACCTCATTATTCCTAATCACTGTAACATCTAAAAAATTCAATCTATCACCCCCCATTTTCATAGTGAACTGAAGCCTTGGATGCTAAGAATTAAAAATATCAAGAATGGAACTAACCGAAGAATCAGACATGAGTATATCGTCAACATATCTATATTAAAAAGACAAATCGGAAACCAAATCAAAGGCAAAGCTATACTCTTCAACTTTCGCATAACTATATCTACAATGATGGGAGACAACGAAGAGTCCATAAGAGTATCGTAATTCTGCTTATATATAACACTAAAAACAAAGAATATAGAATTTAAAATAAACTGAAAGAAAGTAGAATTTAAAATAATTTGCTTTGATGAATTTCTCCTTAGGTAAACAACAATCTCTAGAAATAAATCGTCAATGGTCTTTGATACAGTCCATCGCATAGTCAATAGGAACGTTAGTGAAGAGACTAACAACATCCAATGATATTAACTGAAATTAATTACCAACCGCCAATCATCAAGTTCCTTAACAAGTTTAAAGTTATTTTTTATATGACTATCCGCCTTAGAAACTGTTTTAATGATAGTACTATGAAGAAACATGACCAACGAATAAAAAGCTATTTATCAAAGAAAGGGACTGTTATACGAAAGGGACAATCCTGCTATCTTTGAAAGAGCGTAGGCGGAAGTATTATATAACAAACTTCTATATGTGGAATTAGATATATACTTTTCTTCCTTCCAACCAATAAAGCGCGTAAGCCCATTACAATCCTTCTCGTCGGATACTTTTCAATGATCTCATAAGTATTCACATCCTAAAGTATCTCATTTATCTTGGAAATATACACCTGTGTATCCAATGCCACACTCTTATCCGCACGAGTAAAAATAATCTGTCATTTATATCTCTTAAAAAAATCCTAGTGTCTTTCGCTAGCTGTAACAAATTCCTATCTACTTTCATACAATGTAGGGAATAACAAGCTAAGTTATTTAATACAGAAAGTGAGTGGTTCGAGATCCATTCATCAATAGGCAATTTGTAAATATTGCTTTCAATACACTTAATAAGATCGACTGTTAAATTTAATCTATTATTCAAAGGTAAGGTTATCTTCTAATTGTATCTTACAAGGGCTCAAAAATGAGTCGAAACATGTAAGTGCGTTTAGTAAAATAAAGAAGTTTTATGTCTTATAGGTATATTATTTGCGCGACATCTTCTGCGCCTGACTCCTAATGCCCTTGTCTTTTCCAATTTCTTTTGATTTGTAAGGAGTCTTTGTTAGTTAAAAAGAATTAATTTTTAACCAAAATGAATTCTTTTAAATTTCATTCAACTTCTTGCTTATTCCATTTCATTTTATTTACTAGGATACGAACGATAAATCACACAAAATTCCAATAGTATTCTTGTTTTATATTTTCATAATGATACTCTTATATTCTTGCAAGATTCACGTTACATAAGCGCAAAATTTACGTAACCTGCACTCAAGATTGATGTAACATGCTTATAAGATTCATGTAACATGGGCATAAGATTCTTGATTTATCTACAGATATCATATGCGATATATTCTTATACGATCTTGTATGTTCAAAATTTGTATGTAAAAATTTTCTTGGAAGATCTCACAAGAATTTTTCTTGTAAAAATTTACAACACATAGGGGCTCCATTCCTTTACGAAATCTACGGCATCTAAAAGGCATTGTTAAGTGCCTTTTGAGTGTATTTTATACGATTATTACTTTAGACATTTTGATGAAAAATTAAACCCAATATTATAACATCTCAAAATAGTAATTTTATTTATGAAGAATAATTATCTAGTGAATAATATGTAAATTACAATAAATGGTCAATAACTGTAAAAAATGAACTTTTTCAATTACAATTATTGATCACCCTTTCATTTTCGTAATTTTTGCTTGAATTAAAAAAATAAATATGTAGGAGATATTCATAACCTTGTATTAACGATATATGATGAAAAAAAGTTGTATTATAAATTGTTTCATAAAAATATAATTTATCTATTTGACTATGTACGCTTAGCTAAACTATTAAGTAGTTCTTAATTATGTATTACAGTTTTTCTTACAAATTCAATTTGATGGACTGGAAAATAAAAAACGGATTGTAAATTGAATATTTTATTCATATATGAAGTTAATAAAGATCAGTTTATTATTAGGTTGTGAAATTAGGTTGTTAATTTGACTTAGAGTTTAATATATAGATAAATTCACAGCAAATGGTCAATCACTGTATACTTTACTCTATATATATATATACTATATNNAGATATGTACATACAGAGTGTTTCCTCTAACTTGATTATCTCAAATATCTTCGTTCTTTTTAATGATACGAGAAAATACCAAAGGAGAAAGTTGTCCGATGCGAAGGAGTACATATCATGATGAGCAAAAAATTTTTTCATATTTTTTGAAATTTCAGGGTAACCTCCTGTTTAAATTTACCGCTCAAAATCTCTCTCTGCTCGAAGGGAATTGGTAGCAGTGGCCGGTATCTGCACGGAACTGAGCGGCGTTGCAAGCACTTCTGTTCCGTTTCTCTCTGTCTGCATGCATGCGTTAGTTCTCCTTCGTGTTGTGCTCCTCCTTTTTCTCCTTTTTATTGTGCTTTGTTAGTTTGCTTTTATATTGTGCTGTAGCAAATGCAAAACGTTTCAATCTGAAAGGCTTTCTTTCTTTTCATGAGAGATTGTACAGCGTCGAATGATACAACCTTTACGTGGCCACAGTAAGGTAACTTCATGCGTATCCGAGATCCGTGCCTCACGAGCACATTTTCGATGCAAACATACTTAAGGTCCTCGTGGCACCTCGGATAGCACATAACAATAGTAATCCTCCCTTTCAAGCAAATCATCGAGGATACTGATTGCTCATTACATATATATCAATAGTAATCCTCCCTTTCAAGCAAATTATCGAGGATACTAATCACTCATTGTACTCATAAATATAGTAATCCTTCCTTCAAACAAATCATCGAGGATACTAATCGCTCATTACATACATATTGGGTACAGTAATTCTCTCTCTAAGTACATCATCGAGGATACTAATCACTCATTGTACTCATAAGTATAGTAATCCTTCCTTCAAGTAAATCATCGAGGATACTAATCGCTCATTGCATACATATTCGGTACAATAATCCTCCTTTCAAGTACATCAACGAGAATGCTACTCGCTAATTACATTGCTACATATATTAGTCTTTGCATTATGATAAAGTTATACATCTCGGTTATCTTTCATAATCGACTACCCAGTAAATATTATCCATATGAATAGAATGTGAATTATATAACGTATTCCTGTTTTAGAAACTTGTATCCTTCCTTGCGTTCATATTATTATTAGTATATTCATATTATTATAAGTTTGTGCATTTTATTTCACAGATTATTAAGCACCTCCAATTTCAGCATTTTTCCGATTCCTGATTTACGAGATATTTTATATTTTATTCTGACATATATTGACATAAAATGCTAAATAAAACAATCGCAAACTATTAACTTTTTGATAATCGTACCTTAATGCTTTAATGAATAGAATAATGAGATAAATCAATTAGTGGAAAGAAAACACATAATTGCTTTAAAAATATATATATGCAAAATGCATAATTTTTTAAATTAGCAATTATTTTCTTTTCACCAATTGATTCATCTCATTATTCTGTTTATAAAAATATTAAGGTATTATCAAAAATTAATAAATAGTAATAAAGCTCTGTAAGTATAAAACAATGTAAGTACAAGAATAATGTAATAAAAGAAAGAGCCAGTAAGCAAAGAACTTTAATTTAAATTAAAATTAAAAATTCATATAACAATTACAATTGACAAAAACAAACGTTTCGACTCCGATAAAGTCAATGTTGTCGTAATATTTAAACATCGTTCTAAATAAAAAATATATACATAATAATATATATATTACAATACTATAATATATATGTATATATATATATTTATTACAATACTATTATAATTTTTAATTCCGTATTCTTCATTTCATATAATACGCTGTGAGTCATTTTTATCAAAAATTAAAATAGTCATAAAACAATATTCTGGAAAAGTAACCGTGAACAAAAAAATTAATATTTAATACATACAAATTAGAATATAATAATGTACCTTGTCAGTAATATCAGTAAATGTGTTGAGAGTCCATTATTAAAAAGAGAGAAAAAAACGCAGGTAGATGGTAGACCATATCGTGGTACAATATATTGGTTTTTTATTTTAAACAAATTTGCAAAAGTAACGAACATTTAATTTTCACAATGTCAGATAATTAAATGTCGAGAAGAAAAACATTTATCGAGAACGAAAAAACGGCAAAACAGGGAGGAAAATTTACGAGCGATTTGCGTAACATACTTAGTAGGTGGAAAGGAAAAGGGTTTATAGATGACTTGACATATCGAAGGTTGCGTACGACTGACGGGATCATTCCTAGAGCATATGGTTTAACGAAGATTCATAAACAAAACTCTCCTCCTCTTAGAATTATTGTTTCATCTATAAATAGCCCACTATATAATTTATCATTGTTTCTGCATAACATCATTAACGATTCCATACCAGAAGCTTCTAGTTTTATAAAGAATAGTTTTGATCTAATTAATAAACTTAAAGATGTCAAACTAGAATCAGATTCTATGTTGGTTTCCTTGGATGTGGTATCTCTATTTACTAATATACCTATAGATTTGACATCTGATAGTGTTGTTGGAAGATGGAATTCCATATCTAAGAAAACTAAAATTCCTTTAGATAAATTTTTGATTGCCTTTCGGATAGTTTTGAATTCTACTATTTTTATCTTTAATAAAAAAACAAATATTTGGGATTCCTATGGGGGTCACCCTTGTCACCTGTTGTTACAAATATGGTTATGCAGGAATTTGAAAAAATTGCTATCGGAATGCTGCCCGTTCGGTTATTTTATTATCGATACGTTGACGATATTATTTTGGCTGCTCCGTCTGAGAGTATTGGTGATATTTTGGGTATCTTTAATTTGTTGCACACTAGACTACAGTTCACTATGGAGGTTGGCATTGACGGAAAAATAAGTTTTTTGGATACCAGGTTGATTATTGAAGAACGGAATCTTATTTTCGATGTATACCGTAAAGCAATCTTTTTCGGTAAATTCCTTAATTTCTATTCACACCACTTTGTCATAAAAGAGGTATAATTTATGTGGATAAGATTTTTCGTTTGTGTCATCCGAAGTTCCAATAAAACAATTTGATTGACGTTATTAATATTTTTTTACAGAATGGATATCCTTTACATTTTATTTTCTCAACTGTTCATAATAGAATTAAATATCATATTAACAAGATTAATAATTTTGAATAAGAATAAGGATGACATGGAGAGATTTTTTACGATTCCATATGTTAATACGATATCCGAAAGATTTATACCTATTGTTAACATGTTTAATTGTAAATTGGCTTTTACCATTCCTAACACATTAAGAAGTTTCATAAAGAGAGGAAAGGATGAGTTGGAACACTTTCATAATCAAAATGTTGTTTACAAAATATTTTGTGAGGATTGTGATGTTAGTTACGTTAGCCAGACAAAAAGACAATTAAAGACTAAACTGCATGAACATGTTTCAGATATTAATATAAGTTCAAAATCGTCATCAGTGATCTCCAATCACACATTGAGGAGAATCACAATTTTAAATGTAATAAAGTGAACATATTAGATATGGAGCCTTCATACAATAAAAGGTTAATATCTGAAATGGTCCATATTAAAAAACAGAAACATGAAATAAACAGACAAAACGACACAGAGCCTGAATTGTATTCTAACATTATACATTCTCTTTCTCCCTCCTAATATCTTCTTTTCTTTTCTCCCCTATTTTTCCATTCTCGATAAATATTTTTCTTTTTGACATTTCGTTATCTGACATTGTGAAAGTTAAATGTTCGTTACTTTTGCAAATTTGCTTAAAATAAAAAACCAATATATTGTACCACGATATGGACTACCATCTATCTGTGTTTTTTCTCTCTTTTTATTAATGGATTCTCAACACATTTACTGATATTACTGACAAGGACATTATTATATTATTAATTTGTATTTATTAAATATTAATTTTTTTGTTCACGGTCACTTTTCCAGAATATTGTTTTATAACTACTTTGATTTTTGATAAAAATGATTCGCAGCGTACTATACGAAATGAAGAATACGGGATTAAAAATTATAATAGTATAATAGTATAATAGTATAATAGTATTGTAATACCATGTATATATTTTTGGTTTAGAACGATGTTTAAATATTACGACAACATTGAAAATGACTCGATCGGTGTCGAAACGTTCGTTTTTGTCAATTGTAATTGTTATATGAATTTTTAATTTTAATTTAAATTAAAGTTCTTTGCTACATTACTGGCTCTTTGCCCCATTTTTGTATTACATTATTATCAAAAAAGTAATAGTTTACGAGTTATTTAACATATTTTATATATGCAGAATAAGGTATAAAATATCTCATAAACTATTGATTTTTCGATATCACTACCTTAATATTTTTTAAGATAACAATATTGAAATTTCCGTGACAAATTCAAAAAAATAAATAAACACAAACGGGCCATTGGAAATTGGTGATCAGCCTAAGACTAGTCGAAACATGTACATTTTATTTATGTAAGATAGAGCTTTTTCAAAGCGTATTACGCATTGATCACTGTGTCAATTTCCAATTACCCATCTGTCTTTTTTTAATACTTTTACGATCATAATAATTAGAGGAATCATATTGTGTAAAAAAATCATACAATTCCATTAAAAAAAATGAAGGTGACCTTGAAATCTCAAAAAAAGACCTTCAGAATAATTTTTTGCTCATCATGATATGTACTCCTTCGAATCGAACAATTTTCTCTTTTGGTATTTTCTTGTATTATTAAAAACAACGGAGATATTTCAGATGGTCAAGTTAGAGGAAACACTATACATACATATCTATAACTTATATAGGGTGTCTCATTTTAAATAATGCATTAAGATTTCTCGAAAAAACTATAGTAGATATGAAAAAACTTTTGCTTCAAACAATAGTTGTATGTTTCAGAGGGGGATATAAGAAGATACTATTGATTTGACCTTGGCGTCGCCAAGGTCAGGTCAAAGTCATATCGATTTTTAAAAGGAACACTATTTTTGATTTGCGGAATTTAATAGTTGGTGCCAAAAGCTTTTCAAAACACTATAAAAATTATTTTTCATTAAGTACTTTTCGAGTTATAATGCTTGAAAGTTGCGGTACCGCCGGCATTAGCATTATGCAAGGTGTTCAATCGACGGCTAAAACTTGACGGCTACTACTTGAATATTATTCAGGATCATGTCCTGGGTAACATTTGTGAAGATCAAGTCCATTGGAGGTTGTACCTGTTATTTTCATTTTTACACTAATTGTAAGAATTTATTTTTACGTAAAAATGAAAATAAGAGATACAAGTGGCCTTGATCTTAACAAATGTTATCCAGAACATGATTCTAAACAATATTTAAGAGGTTTTAGCCATCGGTCGGACATTTTGCATAATGCTAATGCCAGCGGTACTGTAACTTTTAAGCCTTATAACTTGAAAATTACTTAATGAAAAATAATTTTATTATAGTGTTTTGAAAAGCTCTTGACAGTTATTAGATCCTGCCATCAAAAATAGTTCTTTAAAAAAAAATTGATATCACCTTGATCTGACTTTGGCGACGCCACCAAAGGTCAAATCAATGGTATCTTCTTATGTCTCCCTCCAAACCATACAACTTTTGTTTGAAACATTTTTCTGTATCTATCATAGTTTTCGAGAAATTTTAATGCATTATTTAAATAGGACGACCTGTATATACATATTTATACATATATATGTATATATATATATATATATATATATGTGTGTATAAAGTATATAAAAAACTATACAAATTTTACTTAGAACATCTTTTCATATATCTTATCGTTTTGACGATAATTACTTATCTATTCGTGAGCACGGATAGAGTATACATTATAATTCTCAAAAATGATGTGTAGTATAACTTTATTATACATGGTTGAATTTGAAAAAAAAAAAAATCTTTAATTTGGTAAAAAAAATTTGAAAAATTTGAGAAAACTGTGGATAGTGAGGGTATATTATTAAACAAAAAAAATTTAAAAAAAGTTTTTTTCTTCATAACTTTAAAGTACTCTTGAAGCCGTACAATTTTTGTTTAAAAAAATTTGTTCCATCTTTTATACCTCCGATGATATTCGGTTCGGAAAAGAAATACTATCTTTTTTTCTTCGAAAGGGTGTTTTATTCCTTAAATAGGAGTTAGCGCTCATATAAAGAAATACGTGTCTCTTAGATTTTTGTGTTTAACAATATATTTTATGGAGAATCAAATCGGTGCCGGATAATTATAAAACGTCCCTCGTGAGTGACGAATTAGCTTGTTGGTCTTTTTCTCAAGTAATGTATCTTAACAGATCATCGGAGAAATTCTCTAACAACCGGTCATCCAATTATTGTGAACAATTTCGTTTTCTTTACTTGCCAATTATTGTGTCACAACTAACTCACATATATTATGGATTTTATTAGTGACTAGTTAAAATTCATTTGACTTTTTTTACTGCATTTTTTTACTGCGTTTTTTGTATGTAAAGATAGCACAATCACGATGCCGAAACATATCATGTAATATAATATTATCAAATTTATGTCTTATAATTAATGCACAGATTTTAAACGGTTTATATTATCACCAATTGTTTAAATTTAACTCTTATATGCCTTTCTAGTTACTTTATATGTTTAATATGAGTTTATATGTTAATAAGAGTCCTTTATTTTAATTTTAAAGATTTTATAGTGAAAAAAACATTCATTAAATATGATGCTAACTTACATTTTATAAAATTTTCAATTTGTATCATATTTAATATATATTTTTTAATGATAATTTTTAGAGATTTGTATAATGCAGTCATTTGTATAAAGAATTATATAACATTTATTAACATCAGTTTACATAATACTCTGTACATATATATATATATATATACAATACCCCTACATACAAATTTTTATTTTTCACGTTTCCGCTCTAGAAAAAAAGTTACATGATCGATACCAGGATTGTACATCCAGAACAGATGTAATTTTAGAATTGTAAGAAATTTCGTGCCCACACAGCATAGAACGTTGAAGGAATGTTGCTGAGATGTTGTAATGTTGAATGCTAAAGTGTCAATATTTTATTAATGTTGTATTTGTAATATTGATGATTGATGATTATCCGTTTATCCGAGTCTCTGGATATCCGAGATAGAAATAGATCCGAAATAAAATATCCGATTGAAGCGATTTCGGATCCGAATCTATTTCAAACCGTTTAGATATCCAAATTGTTAAAGTTTAATGATTAAACCGTTTATTATTCGGATTTCAGATCTCTCAATACCTTTCTCTATACATACAGGGCGTGTATATGTATACGTATGAGAGAATGAGGACGGAAGAGAAAGGGAAGGGGGGAGAGAGAGGGGAGAGAGAGAGAGAGAGAGAGAGAGAAGCAGCATTTATGCGCTCTGAAACAAGTCTCCTCAAGCGCAGAGACCCTGATACAAAGAATCAGTTTATAATGTTTATATACAGAGAAAATCATATTACTAAATAAGCAAAATATTAAACAAAAGAGAAAAATATGCTAACACATATATCATTAAAAATATGAGATTTACGCGAGTAAGAAACACACATGTGTAGAGATAGAAAATGCCAATAGTTATAACTCTAACTAGAAAATAAGCATGCCAACTGTTAACTCACTTAGAGCATTAATATGCAAGTAGAAAATATTTTATCACAAAAGAAAAATACTTAATATAATAAAAAATTCAATACTTTACAGATGCCCCTATGATTTTGAGAGTAAATGCGCATAGAGCTTCTGCTTAAAAACGTTTACCGAATACGATGAGCGCAAGTCTGGTCCAAAAACTTATTGCAGTTGAACGAAAAGACTGTTCCACAAATTTATTGCAGTTGAACAAAAAGATCGCTTATAAAATTCGGTACGACACTGTGGCAGGATCAACAGATCGCCAAATGCTTTGGTCTGTCTGCTCGCTATCTCCGAACGACATGTGAAGCCAGTGAGAAGAACTCGAGGCTGTCCAGTCCTTAAAATATTATATAGGAGACAGCAGACGAAGTACTGCCTTCTCACACTGACCTTTAACTAGCGTGCACACTTATAATAAGGCGTGATGTAGGCATCCCTTCTTACGCCATAAATAAATCTTAGGAAAGATGGCCCTGACCTCCTGTTCCACCATCATATCCGTGAATGCAGCACAGCAGTAGTCCAAGTGAGGGAGGATCAGAGGAGCAGCCAGCCTAAGCCTGAGTAGTTCAGGCATCAAATGTCTACAATTTAAGTTGGTATCACTCTAATTTTTTTTTACCAAAGCTTAATCAACTATTGAAATTATGTTCTCGTTTATTGTTTCTATTATTTCCATCAGCCTATCCGACTTACAATCCATATAAATAATCAAGTCGAATTCATAAAAATTGTATTTGCAATTTCTTAAATTATTCTTGAAGTCCGAAAGATATAGACTAAAAAGTGTAGGAGGAAGAACAGAACTCTCCGGGACTCCAACAATAACGCCGACCGGAGCGAACGCAGTGCCACTCACTCTATCTCTAATCATCTATAAGATATGATATGACCTATGTTAGCACCGAGTAAGATAGATTCATACCCATGCTTGTTTATCAAGATTTCGTGGCACACTCTGTCAAATGTTTTCAAAAAGTCGAACAGAACGCAAACAGTCACCTCCTTCGATCTGCCTGTCGTATATTGTCAAGTGCTCTAATTGAACATATTTGGGTAGAATGAACCCTCCTGTAAGCAGCTTGACGCGAATCGAGTAAGTCCGATCTCTCAAAGAAAGAGCAAAGTTGTTCACAATTTTCTCCAGTGTTTTCGAATACAGGGAGTAATACAGGGAATATCGAAATTGGCCTGTAATCATTAATAATTACAGGATTATTAACTTTAGAGACTGGACACACCTACAGATTTCCATTAAGCAGGAAAAACTCATCAAAGAGTGGTTATAAATGTGTTCAAGTATAGGTAGAATATATGGTGCTATTAATTTCAGCAACCCGCGTAAAACATCTGATCCAACCGCATCAGATTTAACCGAACTCAGTACTCTACAAATGTCTATAAGTGTACAATAATTTTAGTAAAATTTTCTGTCGTCCAATTCTGTTTCCATTATTAGGTCAATTCTATTGGCGCTATGATCTCCTGTATAAGCAAAAAACTCATTAAGTTCATCCACTGTGTGCCGATGCTGAGAACCGCCATTTTTGGCCTTAACTAGACCCAAGTGTCTCATTCTGTTCCAGATTTCTCCAAAGGTTTCGGAGCTGCTAAAAACCAATATGTAATAATCACTTTTAGCTTTTCTTACTGCAGTCTGCACTTTATTTCGGATCAGCTTAAAACTCCGACTTTCACTGTCATCCCTTCTGGCAAGATCCCGCTCCCACATAGGAATTTTAAGCTCAGGAGTCATTCACGGGGCAGGCACATTTTTGTATCGAACTTTCTGCAGTGATATATGCTTATTGTAACAGGCAAGCAGTCTCGAGTTTAAAATGTCTACCTTCCATTCTACGAACGAAACTTCGAACAACTGACGACCAATCAAAATCTGCACTTCTGAAAGAAAGACCTCTTCATTAAAATATTTGAAGTTCCGACACATAACCAAACGATCTGATCGTTGTTGTATTTTAATTTTATGTCTGATGGATATCAGTAAAAATTTGCATAGTCAATAAAGTTTTTTAACTGAATACTATCATACATATCAGTAAGCATATCGGCATTAAAATTACTGAAAATAATGGCGTGCCTAATAATATTGTATATAATTATTAGGTGTTGGAATTAATTCGTAGCGTTTTACAAGAGATGGCACAAGCAGTACACTATTTCGTTGTTACCTATAGTTCTGTATACATTGTAAACATCTATCATAGGACGTCATTTGCCGTACATAACCTTTCTTGAAATCATAAATAACAACACTGTATAATTCATTGAATATGTCAAAATTTGTGCCGAATAAAGTGTATTTGCGGGGAATTTTATTACACTACTTTATTCAAAAGAAATCTGCAGCTGAAGCGCATAGAATTCTTGTTCAGACTTATGGTGACAATGCTCTGTCGGATACGACATGCAGAGACTGGTTTCGACGCTTCAAAAATAATGATTTTGAACTTGAGGATAAAGAACGTTCTGGCGCACCGAAAAAATTTGAAGACAAAGAATTAGAGCAATTACTCGATGAAGACCCATCTCAGACGCTATCAGAACTTGGAAAAATATTACAAGTTGATGAGTCAACTGTTTCAAAACGTTTAAAAGGGTTAGGAATGATCCAGAAGCAAGGACATTGGGTGCCGTATGAATTGAAGCCGAGAGACGTCGAACGACGTTTTGGCACGTGTGAACTACTGCTTCAACGGCAGAAAAGAAAAGGTTTTTTGCACCGTATCGTGACTGGCGATGAAAAGTGGATACACTACGATAATCCAAAGCGTAGAAAATCGTGGGGTAAGCCCGGCCATGCATCCACATCGTCCGCAAAACCAAATATCCATGGCTCGAAGCTTCTTCTCTGTATTTGGTGGGATCAGCAGGGTGTAATTTATTATGAACTGCTTAAACCGAACGAGACTATCACGGGGGATCGCTATCGACTTCAATTGATGCGTTTGAGTCGAGCCTTAAAAGAAAAACGGCCGCTATACGCGCAAAGACATGACAAAGTGATTTTGTTACATGACAACGCTCGGCCTCATGTTGCAAAACCAGTAAAAACCTACCTGGAAACGCTTAAATGGGAAGTTCTACCCCACCCGCTGTATTCACCTGACATAGCTCCTTCCGATTTTCACCTATTCCGTTCGATGGCACATGGCCTAGCTGACCGGCGCTTTCATTCTTACGAAGAAGCTCAAAAATGGATCCATTCTTGGATAGCCTCAAAAGACATGTCGTTTTTCCGACGCGGGATTCATGTACTGCCAGAAAGATGGTCAAAAGTAGTAGAAAGTGATGGGAAGTACTTTCATTAATGTATTTTTTAATGCTCATGTGAAATAAATAACATTCTTTCATTAAAAAAACGCTACGGAATTAATTCCAACACCTAATAGTTTGGAGATCCAGAATAAATTTTGAAATATCCCGTATTAGGAGGTCTATATACACCTAGCAGAAAGTTAGACGAGAACTCACATCGAATTTCCGCAATAAGAAACTCAGGCCTCCCTTTGCAGCCAGCTTCAGAACAAGTAAGAAGAGATGTCCTAAGGTAACTGCGTAAGTAAAAGGCAATCCCGTCGCCATGCCTGCCCACTCGATCCCATTTGAGCAATGAAAATCCAGGAAGACCTATCATAGTATCCGACACCTCAGGTCTCAGCTACGTCTCGGTTATACAGATAATGTGGTAATCCAAAGTCACGAAAAAGTTCACAAATTCATAATGTGCCACCAGAGATTGATAGTTTATGTGACAGATTTTTAACTCGTCAAAGCTTCCTGGATTAGACATAGTTAATATAAGTAATTTTATCTTTTATTCTGCTGTCCAAAATTGGACATCTACTGGCGTCCGTTACAAAGTGCGTTAAGTCATAAAAATAATTTCTAGTGTGTACACAATTTTCAGATCTTGGCGGTCTATTTTCTTTGTAGAATCCTTCATTTCATGTGCTCCCGAGCAGTGGCCACACATTGGCGCAGCCTTACAGTCCTTTGCCATATGACCAAAAGACATCTATATCACTGCAATATACGTACATGGTCGGCAAACGTACATGCAGCATATCGCAGATATATAGCCGCTCTTAAGTAGAATCCTTCAAACAGTAGCTGACACTTTCAAAATACAGCTCGTGTATTTCTTTTTTTTTCGGCGTATATTTGTATGTCACTTTCAAATCATGATCGGTAACGTCTTCCATATTTTGGACAATAACTTCGTTTTTTATTTCCTCGGATGTCATGTCAGTAGGCACTCCATGAACAATGATTCTTGGTTTTATCTTGATGTTCTCCAACATGCTAAGTCCAGCCTCAGCAAGCTCCGAACAAGACTTTAATTTCAGATCAGGCTTATTTGCCTCAATTCTTTGTTCGGAGCATACGCGATCTTATTGATCTTAAGCGCAAACCGCATCAATTTGAGTACGTTAAGCACAGTTCTCTTAGTATCTTATGATGATACAAATCTGCCGGCATATTTGTCTTCAGGCACTATAAAAAAGCTTGTAAATTTTCCAATGTTAGCTCTCAAGACCCACATATCTTGGACGGAAGAGATTTTACCGCAGATGCATACGAGCCCGCGTTAACGCCCTCACGAATCTGATTTTAGTCAAGTCTACTTTTTCATAGTCAGTTAAGGCCTCTTGAATGACCTTCTTCCAATAGATTCATGAGAACCGTAGATACCTCCAAAAAGGCATCCCTATAAGCACGTAACGCAGCCTCAACCTGATCTCTTCTCTCCTCAATTTCTTTGCTATCCACATAGTATGTAATATTACAATAATATTGCAATGAGATTACAATATTGCAATAATATTACAACTTGCAATGCAATATTGCTAATTAAATCCTATTAAGCTATTACATTGCGATGCATCACAATATAATATTGCAATAATTTTGTTAAGATATTACATTTATATGTATGTCACATATATGTATGTGATATATCATTTTGCAATATTACTATTGTACAATGTCGTTTAAACATTGCAGTGCGATACATTGCAATGCAATGTTATCACAATATCGTTCAAATATTGCAATATGATATGTCGCACTAAAATATTACCGCAATATCGTTCAAATATTGCAATGTGATATACTGGAACGCGACGGCCCAGCTGAACACCATTCCAAAAGTTCCAGAAATGTTTCCAACAATGCCGGGACCGCTGTAAGAAGTGTGTGCATTACCGAGGGGACTATTTTGAAGGAGATTAGAGTAAATGTATTGTGTATGAATAAATGTATTTTTGCCGACTAAAGATTCGATATTTTTTGACTACACCTCGTATCACATTGTAATACTACTGCAATATCATTCAATGGTTGCAATATGGTATACTGCGTTGTAATATTACAGCAATACCATTCAATTATTATAGTTTGCAGTTTATTGCATTGCAATATTACTGCAACAGTTTATTGCGTTGAAATATTACAATGTTTTTTATCATAATGCCATTTTTCTAAGATATGAGTAATACTATATTTTTTGATTTTTTATTATTGCTTTATAAATATTAAGTATTAAATGTAAAAAAATTAGGAATATAGATTGAATATAATGGGTACGAATAAACTGTATTACGTTTTATATCTTATTTGTATCTATTGCAGTTATTTTTAATATTTATTTACAATTTTTTTATTTCTTTAATATTCAATATTTTTCTTCTTAATTTTTTTTTTATCATGCGGGGCCAAATAATACATCTTCTTTTTCTTCGTATGCTTATCCATTAATGATGTTTGCGATCACATTTTGCATCTTCTCTCTGTTCCTCGCTGTATGTATCAATTTTTCCACTGTGCGCAATCCTGTCCATTGTTTTATATTCCGGAATCAAGATAACTTCTTACGTCTCACTCCTCTTCTTCCTTCAATCTTTCTCTGTATAATTCTTTGTAGCAGTTCGTATTTTGTATTGCGCATGATGTGTCCCAAATATGTCGTTTTCCTCCTTTTTATCGTAGTCAATATCTCCTGATCTTTGTGCATTCGTCTCAAGACATCTCCGTTGATGGCTCTCGCCGTCCACAGTATCTTAAGGACTCTGCAATAGACCCACATTTCAAAGATTTCCAGTCTATTCATTTCGGAAACTTTCAGTGATTATCTCTCCACTCCGTACAAAAGCACCGACCATATATAACATTTAATGAATTTAATTCTCAGATTTACATCGAAGTCCGTATTGGAGAACTTTTTTAAATTTCATGAATGCCCTACGAGTTGTCTCTATTCGGCATTTTACTTCTATTTTTGACGTTCAATCTGCACACAACCACGTTCCTCGATATTTAAACTTGCTCACTCGCTCTATTGGTCTGTCTTCTAGTGTTAAGCTGACGTTTCTGAATATGTCTCGGATAATAACCATGAATTTTCTTAGTATTGATATTTAATCCCATGTCTTTACTGTTGTCCTACCATGTTGTTCCAGATTGTCTATGTTATCTGCAATTAACATTGTGTCATCTGCGTATTGAATGTTATTCAACAATTCTCCATTGACCTTTATGCCCTTCTCAATGTCCCCGAGTTCCTCTTGGAAAATAATCTCAGAGTATAGGTTAAACAGAAAGGGTGACAGAATACATTCTTATCGAATGCCTCTGCAAATTTCAATTACGCTGGTTTCCTCTCCATCAACCCTGATTTGTGCTTTTTGGTTCCAATATAAATTTTCGATACATTGGATGTCTTTTGTATCCATGTCAGTTTTTCTGAGAACCTCCATAAGCATGTGATATTGCATTCTGTCGAAGGCCTTCTCATAATCTATGAAACACAAACATCATACAAATAACATATATCTTTTCTCTGGTCATAGTAATTTTGCACCAGAACTTGTGTTGCCACTATTGATTCGTATTTAGCCTTACCTGAATCTAAACTGCGAGTTACTGAGGCTCCTCTCGCCCTTCTTGAAAATTCTTTGATATAAAATTTTTAGGAATAGTTTTGCATGACTCATAAAACTAATCAATTTATGGTTTGTATGTTTCTTTGCATTGTTCTTTTTTGATAAGAGAACAAAGCCATTGAAGCGAAAGAAAGCCATTGATCAGGATATATTCATGTGTTGTATATTTTATTGAAAATTTTAAAAAGAAGCGTTTCCTTTCTTATTCAATAGCTTTAATAGTTCCGATGGCCCTTTATCTGGACTTGTTGCTTTGTTTGAGGTTTTTATTACTTTTTCAATTTTCTCCTATGTGATTGTGTAGTCCAGTGAAATTGTTATTGTTTATCTCTATCTATTGTTTACCTCTATCGTTTATCTGTCTAGCCTCTCATCTGCAAAAAGACTTCTTACGTAAATGATATCATTGAAATATATATATACAAGTTAGTGTACCAAAATTCGCCGTTCAAAATACAATATAATACCCAGTAAACTGTTTGTTGCAGTAATATAACGTGGAAATAACGAATAATATAACACAAGTTATTTTTATGATATAAAACTGTTACATATCATGCATAGAATTATGTAATATTACAATATTTACAGTATAAAATACTGTAATTTAATATTGTTACATCAATGTTGTATTAATTTTTTCTGTATATATTATATAATTCAGTTACAAAACATGGTTGAAAAAACTTCCGTTGCGATAGTTTAAAAACAGTTTCAAACAATTATTATCTGGACTAGATTATTACAGTGAATTAGATTTTAGTTTAAATTATATGTTTAGTTTATACACACGTACATATGCACACACGCATCCATACTGATACACACACCCACATCCACACACACCCACACCCACAACCACACACACACACCCACACACACACACACACCCACACACACATCCACACACACACACACACACACACGCGCGCGCGCGCGCGCGCGTATATTAAAATGAAATATTGCTCATTGATTTATCCAAAACGTGATAGTACTCAAAAAATAAAAACATACGCATTTTTAATTAAAATGAAGTAGGTTATTATACATTTTTAAATATTTTGTTATATGTTATATATTATAACTTTACATATATTACTGTGTATAATACTCTACTGCAGTGTAATAATATTACTTGAAAATATATTTATTACATTGCAGTAGAGTATTATACACAGTAGAATTGTACAATTATATATAGCACATATTTTGTATAAATATTACAACATATTGTACATTATAATTCCTATATTTAGTAATTATATCGTACATGCAGTTATGTTTTATACGAGTATACTTATACACTTATATTTTTATGTAGACTTTTAGTTACGATATCTTAAGACTGTACTTAAGACAGTTTTAAATGCAAGAATCGACTGTAAATATCGGTCTATTTCACGTCGTAAAATTGGTACTGAATCTTTCCTTGTTTGATACACTTTGTAATGCGTCTTAGGTTCTCTTTCTATAGAAAGAAAAACATAAAGTTTGTCAAACTGTCTTAAGTACAGTCTTAAGATGTCATAAGTCAATCCGAGGTCTGTATTAGCATCTCAAAACATTATTTAAGACAATTTTAAAATAAAAACGGATTATATGAATACCGCCTCATGTTTAACGTTTCATAGTTGATAACCTTTTTCCTTATGAACAGTCCATAGATGGAGAAGGTAGAGATTTAGAAAGAGACACTGTACACTCCAGATACTGCATACATCATGTTATCCCTACCACCATGGCTACTACTACGTTTTAAGTCTTAAGCTGCATGATCTATCCGGAGACGTCACTGGTTGCTGCTTACCTGAGAAATACAAGCAATAAGAACAGAGAATAAGGAATTTCAATCTATCAGAAACTGTGTACTCTGTGTAGAATGCATGTTTTCTGATACAAGTATTAAATCTGTTATTCTCTAATTACAAATAAATGCCGAGCGCAAATGTTATATAATGTGAATATAACAATAATATAGGTCTTATAAATGTTATATAATATATAATATAACAGTTATCTATCTTCGACATAACATCTGTTATACGAATGTGTTACATTGAGAATATATTACCATTACTTTACTGTAATAAGTACATATCAAAATGCAATTATATAACAGTTATTTCGTAGCTATATAAGAATATATATTATATTAATATTACAACAATATAACATTCTGTTGTATTACGTGTTATTTCCAGGTTATATCGTAGTTATACTCTGTGTTTACTGGGATTATTCTACTTGTTGTCTCACAGTGCCTGTCAACAGTAGCTCTAAACGCATTTTTTTACCGTCGAAATATTAATAGATTGTAAAGTGGATCTATATATATATCAGCTAAAATGTTAGATGTACTTGATCTCTTCGTAACACCACACTTCGGTCTCGCAGTATCGCTCTCGCCACTGCTGTCCATGCGTCGGTAATGCAGAAATCGACGTCAACTCAGTTCTCTACAGCAAGGTTCACAAGCCTGTGTACAATGCATGCGCAATTCAGGCAGCTTCCATAAACTTCCTCAACAATTCTCAGAAAAATGGAAAAAATAGAAATCCAACACCAGAGTCTCATAGATGTAAGAGTCACCAAACTTACATAAAGCAGAGAATCAAGAAAAGGAAGGACTCGATAACTGTCCTGAAAAACAAGCCCCAACAGAGCAGCACCCAGCAAATAACAGAGCGATTTATTACACATATGTATATACTTACATAATCCCAGATGAGAGAGAGAGAGGGAGAGAGAGGGAGAGAGAGAGAGAGAGAGAGAGAGAGAGAGAGATAATCTCACTATCCGGATATCGGAATACCTAGATATCTACAGATCCGGGCGAAATCGTCAATAACCTAATTATTATATTTTGTACATACATTATTACATATACATATTGAAATATTTTATACAATATGGCACGTATACTCAGAAGTAATCGATTTTTAAAATAAAATTATAATAAATGGAAAAAATAAATACTACGCAAAAAAATTAGGGGAGCACTTTAAAACCTGTCAAATTTTGTCAATCTTAAGAAACTAATATCTCGGCTTCCAGGAATTTCAGGACATTGTTTCTTAGATCATTTTAAAGGGTAAAGTCTCCACTTTAAAATGGCTTGAGAAATTTTTCGTCCCATTAAACTGTTTTTTTCGTGAAAAGTAAAAGCAGAAAATGTTGGAGTCTTGAAATGTCATGCAACCTTCCATGATCGAAGAAAGAACGAGGTGAAAAACGTCATCAGTTTTGAAGCTAAGAACGTTTCCTTTAAAATGGCATAAAGAAAATTGTTCTAGCTTGTTTAGGAGCTGAATTATCAGTATTCTAAAGTAGACCCTATTTTTTTGCAAGATTTTAATTAAGTATCGCCGGCATTCGCATTATCGTTGTGGAGGTTACTCGGTCGGAGTTCGCACATCGTGGTGTATGTATGTGTGTATGTGTGTATATGTGTGTGCATAGTCAAACAATAAAAATAAAAATGTATAACTTGTCTCGATCGACACTTTTTTTTTCCAACTTATTATTTTCGTGAATTTTATAACTGACTATTGCCCTTCCTTTTATTTATATTGTTAATACAAATAAATTATTAATGTAATATAAATATTAAGTCATTTCTATTGAATAAATGTTAAATAAATGTTAAGACAGTAACGGTCATCTCTATCGCAATTGTTTACTACATAACATTTTCGCTTATAAAGATTTTTCCATTATTTTATTCGATTGAGTAGTCATGGTATATATTAAAATATAATTAAAAAAAATCAAGTTAAGATATAAAATAGAAATTGGCGTGTAAGCAATTTCCCGAACTTGCTGAAAAATTTATCTTTTTCGCATTCTTGTAGTTTAGTCTTACATTTTTTCGGATTCAGTCATCCTTAAAGTTATAAAAATATAAGTTGAGAATGCACTTTTTGTAAAGATATTGTAAAAATAGCCTATTCGGGAATAATTTTTTATCGATAATTTTATGCTGTTTTGTGTAACGTCATTCACTGAGAATCTTGGGACATCGGCGTGACTCTCACATTACCTTGACCCAAACTCTATAGTTCAGTATGTCATGTGCACAAAATGGATCGAAATCGAGTTCAGTATTTTCCTTTCGAGCACGAAAGTGTTTTCTTCTACTCTCAGCGATTTCAGATTTCTTCACGAAATGAAAATCACGAGGATCTTTCTTTCTCATGCAAAGTTTATTTTATAATCTTCTCTCTTTATAACTGATAAGATTTCTAATTATTTATCACAATTAATATATTCTTTTTAAATGATTTTTCATAATTTTATTTCTTTATCCATAAAAACAATATTGTAATTATGGTTGCATGTGAAATTCGTCATTCAACGAGCTAAAATTGTTCAAGGCAAATTATAACTCACTGTAGTATTATCCCAAGACAAATTATAACTCACTGTAATATTATCTTAACAACAAGTCACAATAACGTGAAAATGATTAAAATGAATCGGAAATAATTAAAAAATGATCATTTTGGAGTCACTTTGACATCATTTTGATATCATAATGATTTGTTGCTCTACTTAAGATAACACATATTATATTATAATCACGTTATAATATGATTAATAATATTATATTATTACAATGACATAATTATGACGAGATAAATTTGTTGATTTCATTTTATATTTAAGTACAGTTGTAAGATTCTCTAAATTTTTATTGACAATTGTCGCTATCGTTAATTAGCGACAGTCAATGAGAGCCACGCTTTCTTCCAGGATTGTCTTGCCATTGGTTGTCGCTTAATGACACGATAATGACAATAATCGATAAGACGTTTAGAGAATCCCGCTATAATTACCAATTGTATATATATTTACCAAGCTGTAATTCATTCCTGGGTTAATGAACATTAATTAATTAATATTATTACCTTATGTGCGTTATTTATAATTAAGAATTAAGAAAGAATTAGAATTACTAATGATTCTTAATAATCACATATATCATAGATACAATAATCAGATATGTGTTATGAGTTTCAGCAAAATAAGATATATACATACATATATACATATACGAGGGCAAATCAATAAGTACCCGTGTTTCAAGACAGGCGACGTTGCTGATGCAAGTTGGCATTACTATCGTGTACTACCATCTTTCAAATGACGCCATACAAAATTTCAGAGTGATTCATGCAATAGTCTTGATTTGACAGCAATTCATAGTGAGCGTGTGATGTTTTCCGATATAATGAAAAAAGAGCAATATCGATCCATGGTTCGTTTCTTATTTTTGGATGGAAAAACGTGCGAAGAAATAAAAACGAAGTTGGATGCTGTTTATGGGAACTCTTCACCATCTATGACAACCGTCAGATATTGGTTCAACGAATTCATACGTGGTTGTTCGTCTTTTTGAGCGTCCAGGCCGCCCGACAGACGTGGTTACTGAGGAAATCGTTGAAAAAGTCCACGACATGATTCTCGTTGATCGCCGAACAAAAGTGCATGAAGTAGCAGAGGCCGTAGGCGTGTCATACGGAACGGCATTCAATATTTTGCATGATAACTTGGGAATGAAAAAGCTGTCAGCCCGATGAGTGCCGCGATTGCTCACAATGCACCAGCTCACTCCTCCGCAGTCGCCACAGCCAAATTGGTCGAATTGCGCTACGAATTGCTGCCGCATCCACCGTACTCTCCGGATTTAGTCCCCTGTGATTTCTTGTCACTTGAAAAAATGGCTCGGTGGAAAGAAATTCACGTCGAATAAGAAGGTCATCGCCGAAACAGAGGCCTATTTTGCAGAGTTCGACAAATCGTATTTTTCTGAGGGATTAGAAAAATGGCAGAAGCGTTGGGAAAAGTGTATCCTGCTAAAAGGGGATTACGTTGAAAAATAAACAAAATTTTTGTGAAAAGCTTGCGTCTTCATTACTAACATGGGTACTTATTGATTTGCTCTCGTAAATATAAGTAAACATGTATGTCAATCAAATTTTCTTGTTTATGAAAGTACATAATTATTACTATCTTCATAATCTGTTTCTGAAGATACGGTATTCTCGCAACAGATTTTTGTATATTAATATCTTTGAAGAAAAAAATGACTTTTTATTCCAAACCTATTCCAAACCAATTTTCCGAGCTATCAAAGTAATAATAATTTTAAAAAATATATATGTAAAATCTTTAAATTGTGTTAATTATAAACAGAAAATATATTTCATTGAAACACTAATGTTGTGTAATTTTTAAGTAATAAAACTCAAATAATCTTACTCTTTCTTCTTAAAAAATAATAATCATTTTTAATTTCTTTTAGCTAATAAAACCAAAATGATAATATTTTTTACAAATATTATTTAAAAACGGGCGATTGAGAATATATGTATTGCAGTACTTATTCCGTGTGTTTTTAACTTTTAATTTATTACAATCTTTCATTACCTATTACATATTCGAACGTTTCGGCTCTGTTTGAACCATCGTCAATGAATTCTGATTAACATCTAACAGCCGTCGCAGTGTATTTCAGTTTGCAGCTGGGTGTATATCTTCAGATTTGAATTGAATATGAATAAATCATATTCAATTCATATTCAATTCAAATCTGAAGATGTATATCCAGCTGCAAACTGGAACCAAAATATACTGCGACGGCTGTTAGATATGCTCTCAATCACCCGTTTTTAAATATTTGTAATTTATTTTATCTCGAGAGTACAGTTGTTATAGATTGATTGATAATATTTTTATTTTTTAATTAAATAAAAATAAAATCTAAATGCTAACATATCGTTATACTTATTCCGAATTGTTAAAGTAACAGTAACCCAAGCAATATATAGAGGAAAGTCTCCTGTTATAAAATAGAAGCCTAATATGAGATAGCGGCGTTTCTGTTAAACTAATAAATGCTACCTATTAATTCCACTATGAATTTATTGCTCTTGGATTGAAAACTATTTAATCGGAAATTCATTATTAGATCATGTCTGTAGTCGTTGTAAAAAAAGATTTTAGAATCTTTCTTCAAGTTTCACTGAGATGAGCCTTTAAATCTTATTTATTATTTAATAAGTCAATATTTGGCAATAAATTCTGTGTAGATAGAGTAAGATCGTACTAATAGAAAAATACGGGATATGTTAAATTGCCTAATTATAGAAGTTAGATTTGATGATCATAAAACCGTAAGGCGTGAAAATCGTAATATCCAGTGGAAAAATTTTGTTGAGATTATTCCACGTTTTGGAACACTTTTCGGCAAAATTTCAGCATTTCAGAAAAATTTCAATTTAATTTCAGCAATTTTTAGCTGAAAAATTTATTTTTTGCAAAATTTCAGCAAAATTTCAGCAAAAATTTCAAAGAAATTTCAACAAAATTTCAGAATAACTTCAGAGTAATTTCAATGTTCAGTTTTAATGATTTTTCAATATATTAACTAAAAAAAGTCATTTTCAATGAAAATTCAGTAAATTTTCAGCAATTTCGCTGAAATGTTCCAAAATATAGAGTAATTTCAGTGAAATCTTTTGAGGATGATATACTGAGTATTTTTTATATATGAAATAACCTATGCTCCTATGTCATAGTAAAAATCGTTGCTAAAGTATAAATGTTATTGTACAATAATAAAAAGGATAATCGGACAAACATCAAGTGTCTGATTCTGCGATGCTTTCAACTATCTGAAGATGAATCTCGGATACAATGCATGCTCATTTTGCACACTAGTTGTGTCTGTTTGTATTTTAGGAACATTTCATAAAGTTTTTTAATTGCAATATTGATATACTTTACGTTATCGATTTCTCGGGGCATCTTATATTAGAAACACAATTTTTTTACTTTGCGATTCGCTCACTTTTTACGTTTCTTTAATTAAAAAAAAAATAGAATTTAAATTAAATTTTACATAACATTATCTTAAAGCTTATTAAATTCTCTTCAAAATGACTTATTATTTTTTTAAATTCTGCCCATAGACTTCTAGCATTTATCCAAAATGAATTCGGTATTTTGTAATAATAGAGATCTTTTCTGCTTAAGAGGCGCACGACTTCCATGATTGTGTTGTTGCACATGGGTTTCGAGTTTCCATGCGAAGTGACTCTCACCCTCCTCCCCTGCAAAGGGGCGCACGACTCTCACCCTTCTTTCCCCCGCTTCAGGCTCTATTACAGCGAGCTATGTAACGATAATACATTTAGGTGGTATATAACTTTACTTAAACATGTTTGACATAAAATCTTTTTCGGTGAAAATCCATTTAAGGGCATTCATTTAACGTCATTTGGAGTATTTCTGCCAAATTTCATGATAATCGAACGGTGGACATTTTCGGAAGTTTATCCAAATATTGTTAATAAGAAAGCAAATATTTTGAAGCAATATTTTTATTAATTCTTATGTTAACTTTCTTAAGTCACAATTATAAATTTATTGTATAATAGATTAAAACATATAATATATAAAAATATGAATTATTTCAAAACAAAAATAATA
>JAANIC010006517.1:303339-317641 GCA_017607545.1 Acromyrmex charruanus
AAGAGGAGCTTGCAGAATCATTGGGAGTAACTCAACAAGCCGTTTCTGCATGATTGAGAGCCATGGGAATAATTCAAAAACAAGAAAATTGGGTGCCTTATGAACTGAAACCGAGAGACGTTGAAAGGCGATTTTTAACTTGCGAACAGCTGATTCAAAGACAACAAAAGAAAGGTTTTCTGCCGTCGGATTGTGACTGGAGATGAGAAATGGATATTCTACGACAACCCCAAGAAGAAAAAATACTACGTTAAGCCCGGTCAATCGTTGCTATCGACCTCAACATCAACACCAAAGCCAAACATTCATGGTTCGAAGATCATGCTCTGTATCTGGTGGGACCAAAAGGGTGTTGTTTACTATGAGCTGCTGAAACCTGGCGATTCCATTACGGGCGATCGGTATCGGCTACAATTGATTCGTTTGAGCCATGCATTGAGAAAAACGGCCGGAATATGAGCAAAGACATGATAAAGTTATTTTTCTTCATGACAACGCTCGGCCTCATGTCGCAAAGTCATAAAAAAATATTTGGAAATGCTCAAATGGGATGTATTCTCCGGACATTGCTCCTTCTGATTACTGGTTGTTCCGAAGGATGCAGCACGATTTGACAAGTCACCGGTTCACTTCTTTCGCAGAAATCGAAAATTGGCTCCAAAATTGAATCGCCTCCAAAGACGAGTCATTTTTTTGAGATGGAATTCGAAAATTGTCTGAGAGATGGGAAAAAGTAGCCAGCGATGGACAATACTTTAATTAATCTGTTCATTCATTTTGTTTTGAAATAAATGCATTTTTGAACACAAAAAAACGAACCGAACTAATTTGTACTCCCAATATATCAAATTGATTTTGTCCAATTAAATCCATTTCATTCACTTATGGATTCTTTATATTCTATTTATCCTAAAATTAGACAAATAATATTATCAAAAGTATATTACTTTCGTAACTGAAATAAAATACAGAGTAAAATACAATTTTGTGTTTTGGTAGCCCAGTAAACGAGAATGGATTAATACTTTTTTAATGCGTTCTTTAAATTCATGAAAATGGATTGAATAAATTGAAATGAATTGGATTTGAGCTGACACTAGTTTAATATTCGGGGGAAAAAAAAAACATTCATATTTAAGGGTTACAAATTTTATTTTTAAGACATTTATAATAATTATATTTGGAACTACTTCAAATTGATATTAAAAAACACACTTTAGTGGAATTTGAACCTGGGACCTCTAGATTATGAATCTTCTACGCTATACTACTCATCCGCTATACCACTTTTGGTAAATATGTTATTCATTCTCTACTTCAATTACAACCAGCTAAACCAGTGCACAAAATTATATAGATATAATAAAAATACCATATTTAACAGATTATTTTATTTCATTTCATACATTACATTATTTTATTTCATACATTATTTAACAGATATAATAAAATATAATCAATTTACAATACTATGAGACAACATTGGATAAGTGTCGGATAATCTAATCTCGCTTGGCCGATGTCGCCCATCATGATCAGCGTAATATGTGTTTGCGAGTGTTCACATCGATCATTAATTTTACTTCTAATCAAAGAGAAACAAAAGAACATAGCTCAATTATTTTTATGTTAGCTTCAATTATTTTTACCAAATGTCGATCGGCATTTAGGTTGCGCGCGGATTGGTAAAGTAAGGGACAGAAATCAAACTCGACCGAAATGTGCAACTAAATCTCTGCTCTGCTAAATGAATAAAAATGCATTCAGGATTAAAAAAGATTCAGTTTAATATTCATAAATCCCTATTTCTGAAAATCTGAATCCATTTTAATCCATTCCAATCCATTCTCGTTTGCTAAGAAGTAGACCTCCTCCGAGTAGATTCATTAATATCACAGCAACAGTACGTAGAGAATAGTCGCAACAAATGCCACAAAAATAAAATTTTAAAATTTCTGAAATATAAACTTAACCTTTCAAAAGAGAAACACGCGTGACGATAGTAGTCCGAAATCCGAATTTCATAGACAACACGGATTATAATCCGGATTGGTCTAAAGAGTCGTTTAGAGTCATCAGATTGAGTACCACTGTTCAATCCGATTTAGAAATCTGATTACTTTACGTAAACATTTACTTCAGAGACCCTATAGTGTAATACAGATTCGCAAAGTGTCACGTGATCGATATTTTTCTCTGATTGGCTGGAGTAATTCGTAGTAGCTGCCATATTGAATTTACTATTAATATACTCAATATTGACTTCTGTCGACTGCTGTGGAATGAAATTAGTAAACTCTTAGTAAATTCTTCAAATTTAACAGATTATTTTATTTCATTTCATACATTACATTATTTTATTTCATACATTATTTAACAGATATAATAAAATATAATCAATTTACAATACTATGAGACAACATTGGATAAGTGTCGGATAATCTAATCTCGCTTGGCCGATGTCGCCCATCATGATCAGCGTAATATGTGTTTGCGAGTGTTCACATCGATCATTAATTTTACTTCTAATCAAAGAGAAACAAAAGAACATAGCTCAATTATTTTTATGTTAGCTTCAATTATTTTTACCAAATGTCGATCGGCATTTAGGTTGCGCGCGGATTGGTAAAGTAAGGGACAGAAATCAAACTCGACCGAAATGTGCAACTAAATCTCTGCTCTGCTAAATGAATAAAAATGCATTCAGGATTAAAAAAGATTCAGTTTAATATTCATAAATCCCTATTTCTGAAAATCTGAATCCATTTTAATCCATTCCAATCCATTCTCGTTTGCTAAGAAGTAGACCTCCTCCGAGTAGATTCATTAATATCACAGCAACAGTACGTAGAGAATAGTCGCAACAAATGCCACAAAAATAAAATTTTAAAATTTCTGAAATATAAACTTAACCTTTCAAAAGAGAAACACGCGTGACGATAGTAGTCCGAAATCCGAATTTCATAGACAACACGGATTATAATCCGGATTGGTCTAAAGAGTCGTTTAGAGTCATCAGATTGAGTACCACTGTTCAATCCGATTTAGAAATCTGATTACTTTACGTAAACATTTACTTCAGAGACCCTATAGTGTAATACAGATTCGCAAAGTGTCACGTGATCGATATTTTTCTCTGATTGGCTGGAGTAATTCGTAGTAGCTGCCATATTGAATTTACTATTAATATACTCAATATTGACTTCTGTCGACTGCTGTGGAATGAAATTAGTAAACTCTTAGTAAATTCTTCAATGTTTTGTGAATATTTATCTATTATTTCATGCTTTGCATTGAATGGTGCATACCTTACAGAATTTGCATTCATCATCACCATACTGCATATCGTTGTAGTAATAACAGCAATAAAGATTATGCGGGTTTTCGTTTACCATCGGATGCATAAAGCATCACTGAGACGTTGTGTAAATTGCACTCACTGCACTCATAACTAAGAAAGTCAGTCAGTTGGTTGCCGCATGTAAATACATATTATGTTGTGTACGGACTTACAAACGTGTTTCTTCCTTTGTGTGATTTTCAATCGCCGAATAATCAATCGTTTGTAATTGTTAGTGATTAACTGATAAACCGGTTAATAAATTCCTCGTATTATCAAGTGTGATCAAATTGTGTCAATATGTTAAAACGTGACATAATTTAAGGTATGTGTTTATGGTGTCGCTTGTCGCTCATATTTAGCGACAAATAAGTCACGTGATTTCATATGCTAACCTCGAATGTCGCTCATATAAATGGGCTAGTAATGATAAATTTTTGACGGTAATTATATTAATCGTGTGTGTGTAAAGTACTGTAAAGTCAAATGTCATATCAAAAACAGTATTACGATTGGACCTGTCAAGTTGCTATTATACACAACAAAAATAAGGCGAAACTACGACAAAATAGACTAATAGCATTTGTATGCATTAATGAATGTAAAAATTTTAAAAAAATATATAAAAAAAGAGATTTTGGGTTGATTCTTTATTTGAAAGATGACATGAACATAGATAAAAAAAATTATTATTAGAAAATTATCAACGAATAACCAGTTATATGCTTCCATACACCCATGAGTCGAAATACTCTTTTCGTCTTTAATCATTTCATATATGCCACAAGTACAACAGCCATCTGAAAATTTCACGAAATTATCGCAAATAATACAATAATTAAATAATAATATAATAATTAAATAATAATAATAAATAATAATAATAATTTAATAATTCAATACTTAAATTGGTATAATGTATTGAGTGATCATAAAGAAAAATCGGTAATAAATAAAATCGGAAATAAAAATAAAAATAATCAGAATTAAAAGAAGTAAAATCGCACGCAACAAATTTTTATTGATAAGAAATTTGTATTTATTTATTTATTTATTGTGATAATTATTTAGAATACGGGCATCACTACTTCATAAAAATATATTTATTCGATACGTTTTTACTCAAAATGAAAAAATCTGGTGGTAGTATGCTATGAAGCGAATTATTAAATGTTAGAGTTAGACTACGTTCGAAAATATTATCCAAATGTTCCCACGTATCATTTTATTTTTGTGTTGGATAATATGATAATACACGACACTTGGATGAGTTTTTACATTACGCAGCTCTAATAGTTGTTCAGATAAAAAAAAAACTCGTTTTCCTAATCTGAATAATCGCTTCGTAAAACAGACTGCCGATTTTTCTACTTAATTCTACTACATTCTCTCATTTCAAATGAAAACTTATCGAATGAATATGGGAATGTCTCGATTGCGCACATTATCGATCGGACACGGCAGTATTTCTCAATCAGACACGGACTCGATCGGACACAGATTCGATTGCGCACAGATCCGATTGCACACAAATCCGATTGCGCACTGATCCGATAGCGCACTGATCCGATTGCGCACTGATCCGATTGCGCATGGATCTGATTGCGCACGGATCCGATTGCGCATGATCCGATTGCAGACTGTTCTCACACCTCACTGTAACTCTTCATGAATTAGAAATATTCCAAGCGGGTAGGATATATTATTTTTTTTTTGTTCGAGGCGGCGTAATCCCGAACCAATAAGTATTAGTCTACAATACTGTTTATATGGCAGATTTTCTAATCTCAACAGTACAATTATAGAAGTTGTGCGCCCCTTTATAGAGGGGGAGGGAAGGAGGATAAGAATTGCTTCGAGTGGATATATAAACACTTATTTATGTTTTTTCATCATCTACTAATATGTTCCCGTTTTTTTATTGCGTCTGATTGAGTCTGTATGCAATTGGATCGTGCGCAATCGGATCGGTACGTAATCGAGTCGGTGCGCAATCGGGTCTGTGTACAATTGGATCGGTGTGCAATCGAGTTCGTGTTCTAAAACAACGCTGTGTGTCCGATCGAGTCCGTGTCTCATCAGGTCCGTGTCCGATCGAGTCCTTATCCAATCGGGTCTGTCTCCGATTGGGAAATACTGCCATGTCCGATCGATAATGTGTGCCTCACTCATAATCGAGCCTCACTCAATGAGTATATTTTTATCAAGTTTTGCAATGATCCATATTCTAAGAGTGAAATCACACGGCGCGGAAAACAACTGCGGAATAGAGAATACATCATAGAAGTAACCAATCATCGTTATTCTACGTTATTCCGAATAGTGCTAATTGATTATTTCAATGATGCATTCTCTATTTCGCAGCCCCTTTCCGCACCGTATAATTTCATCCTAAGGCTACGTTCCAAAACGTCCTCTCCGAGGAAAATTTTACTCGAAATATTATAGTATACGTTACATGTCTTACATATATTTCGAGTAAAATTTTTTTGGAATTTTTTGGAAAGAATATTTAACTTAAATAAATACCCTTATTATACTTACATTCTGCTGTTTCACGTTTAAATCGTTGCTAAGAACGATGTCGCTAAAAATTGGATTAATTCAACTTTTCAACAGTACCGCTGGCGATAAGAAAGTGAGCAAATTGAGGGAAAATTCAGTCACGTGATCATTTATCGCTGCGACAAGCGACATTATGAAATTGTACTTTTAAGATAGGATCATAACTATTCACTAGGTAGATTTCTTAATATGAAAAAATCTATTCAGTAACTGTCTAGAAATTAATCTTATATCTTAATTAAAAGTAAATCTTACATCTTAATTAATAAACAGTTACTACATAGATTATTTCATTATAAAAAATATGCAGCAATAGTGACTACCCAGTGACGAGTTAGAAAACTTGTCTAGTCAGTATTTATCTAGTTATTACGTATTAAATCATATTTTGAGTAACATGTGTGGACAATTCGAAACATCTCTGTCGACAATGTAACAGTGGAGCGGTATGTAAGCAATTCAGAAGCTGGGATCCCGGGTTCAAATCCTATCAAGTAAAAAAACTTTTTCTAGGTATTTAAATTGTGATTGAGTAGTATATAAGATTTTCAATAATAGGACGTTCGGCACTTAAGGAGAATAAGTCTAGAGATTTGATAGAAGATATGACTAAAAAAAATCTAATAAATAAAAATAATTTTTTTTTGTTTAGTCACCGTCGAGATCACCATCAGTAAAAAACAGACAGTTACTAGCTAATTTTTTGTATACAGCTATTGGGAGAAGCGTTACATTTTACGTCTAGCTACTAGCTAATTTTCTTTGTATAGCTACTAATTAATTTTTTTTATACAGCTATTAGGAGAAATAAGCATTACATTTTGCGTCTAGCTATTAGTTAATTTTCATTTGTGTTGCTACTAGCTAATTTTTTTTATATAGTTATTGGGAGAAGTAAGCGTTACTTTAATAGCTAGCATAGCTATGATAGCTATAATTTTTCACATCTAAATGAACTATATGTCATATAAATGTAAAATTTAAATATTAATCGGGCTCTTGAAATTTAAAACTATAATAAAGTGTATCGGGCAATGAAAGCGTCAACACATAACGCGGGAATTGGTGCGCAATAAAATATAATTATCAAATAATATTTACATAATATAAAGATGTGCAATGATTGTCGGTACAATCTTATTTGGACGTTTTGATTTTTTTGAAATCATCTTCAGCAAATTCGTAGATACTTTTCGTAGATGTCTTGACATAGTATTGCGACAATGTTAAATTTAAATTCTATGTGAGACTGAGGATGAGCATATCCCTACTGTCTGGTTGGAAATTGCCGAAATTTGTCTCTTCGTTGTTTAACCAAGTGACTAACTAAAGAGTATCTAATGAGCAACTAAAGAGTAATCCAATATGCAAAGATATTAGTTATATTGTTGTGCATTCAATGTATTATACTACTCACTCTCTTTCAACTTATTTCTTTCAACTTTCTTTCAACTTATTTAGGCTCGGTTGCATCAACATGACCTTGACTTTAAGCGAGACTTAAAGCTCTCTCTGTTTCGTTTTAAAGCGAAAAAAGAGATAGAGACAGAGAAAGTTTTAAGCCTCACTTAAAATCAAAATAATGTTATGCAATCGGGCCTTAATCAATAATCCTACAATTTTTATATTTAAAAACTCAAATAGTCATAAAAAGTTAATAATAAATTTTTTTATACAATAATGAATGTATATTAAATTCAATGTATTTATTTCATAAAATTATTCCCGTTGGATTTGGCGGTTTATCCGATTATAATTTATTAAAAGATAAACGTGCGCGCGCGCAAACACACACACACACACACACACACACACAATATTCAATTCTTAATCTTTGCGTTTAGTAAAATAAGAAGGTTTGCAATAATTGTAAAATTATTTAATATGATTGGTTCTTGTCCTTAGTTCTTCATCTAAATGTATAAATCAATATCATATATTAAAGAATTTTACAACAGTTGCAAAACCACCTTTTTCGCACATTGAATTCATATTCATTTTGAAAAAATCAATTTTCTATTAATTACGATTCAAAAGCAGACGGACTACGTAAATTCACTGGTTAATTCCCAATGGATTTGGTATCCATAACTTGTCCGATTAAAACCTATTTGTAAGCAATCCTACAAAAAACTATTAAATCTTATTCAAAGGAAATGTGAAATATCTTATTAAATCATATTCGAAGGAAATGTGAAATATCTTATTAATTCTTGTTTAGCGCTTTCTTGGTAGTATGCAGGTTTGTCCAATACAGTCCCATTGTGTCTGCTCTGATTCATTCCGATTTGAAAAATAATTAGGAAAATATCAAAAATTCCCAATGCATTAATCCGATTAAAACCGATTCCAATTTTCCCAATTTTAATCGGAAGTTTTAAGCTGGACACTTATTCTGATTCGCCATATGCAAATTGATTTGTATATTCACCAGTTGATTCTTATGGGAATAAAAATTTGTGAGATTTTTGATAAAAACATATTGGCGTTCAATCGTATGATACCCAATTGGATCTAATTCAGATCGTCAATGCGGATTCCCACTTAATCCGATTTGCCGACTGGAGGCGTTTGCCGATTGGTTCTTATTGGATTAATATAAGATTCTGTAAGATTTCTAATAAAATTTCTATAAAAATCTGTTGGCGTTCAATCTTATGATATCCGATTAGATCTGATTCGAATCGTTAATGTGGATTTTCCACTCATTATCAATCCTATTCGCCAACTTGCCAATGAAGGCATTTGCCATTTACTTATCCATTGTCCAATAAAATCAGATTTTTTATTTTTTAAATTGGTGATATTCCTGTACATTTTTACTGAAAGCACATTAAATGGAAATCCTACTAATATTTTATTGTTTCTAAATCATTCTCAATAAGTTGTAATTTTGAAAACCGATAGATATTATTTATTCCTATTGAATTTCTATCGGTTTTTAATAAGTTTAAATAGTTTTTGATCGAAGATTTTAAGCAGAAAATCGCGTGACTGTTAAAATTAAGTGAATTTAAGAGCAACTGATAATACGGTATTAATTTCATGATTTATTAATTTCGTGGACATATTTATATGTTCAAAGCTTAATAATACTCGATTTTTATTTAAAACTGTGATTTTAATGTTATCATTCGAGTTTGATTATCAATAGAGATGATAATTGCAGAGAAAATTGTAATTTTTCGGCATATAAGATATTATAACCCATATAGCACAGAATTTGCAGCAATATCGCCGCAATAACACTGCAATATTGTTACAACATATAATATTGCTACAATTTTTGTGCTGTAGGGGAACATTAAAGGTACACGTACTTATTTATACAGCATTTATATAATAAAAAATCACGAATTTAATAATAAATTGCCGAAATATTTATTTTATTAATCGTAAATTTTTAATTGTCGGTAATGTCATCATTCTTCAATTTCCCCAGGTCTCATTGATAGTCACGAAAATTTGTCCAAGGTCGACAGTCTTTAATATCCATACAGCACAGAAAGATTGCAGATATATTGTTGTAATATTGCAAATAGATTGCGCAATGTATTTGCAATATTGTTGGAATGTCATAGCATCATAAAAATGTCCGCCTTCAACAAGATTGCGCTGTAATATTGTTGTAGCAATGCTGCAGCGCAATGTATTTGCAACTATTATTAAAAATAATTCTTTTATTACTGAATATAATTTGAAATACGATTTGAAATGTAAGTAAAAAATACAGAAAAAGAACTAATTAATATATATTTTATATTATAATTATTATATTTTATACTTAATTGCAAATTTTATACGCAAAAAAAATTTATAAATTTTACATATGTAGCAGGGACCCGGGCCGAATCGAAATCGAAACCGAAAACCGTTTCGGAATTCTTTTTTTTAGTGAACCGAAATCGAAACCAAATTTTGTAAAGTTTATAATACCGAAACCGTAACCAAACTGGTAAAAGTTTATGGTTTTTTTCAGTCCTTTTTTCAATTTTTAATTTTTGATTTTTGTTCTTAATCTTTGTTCTGCCCGTTCCTTCGTCCAAATCACCAATGTTTAATTCAGTATTACATCGCCAGCTCTCTTAACAACCAAAATGTAAATACTTCCAACACTTCATATGATATAAGAAATCTGGCAGGATTGCGAGACATATTTAATGTAAACTTTTTTTAAGATACTAGTATTTCTTTTATTTAGATCTTCCTCATCAACATGTTGCAAGAATTTATTCTAAGTGAAATTCAAGAATACGTATGTAGACTTTATGTAATAAATGAAATCTATCCATAAGAATCAAATAAGTTATAAGAAAGAACTGAAAGAAATATGTTTAAAATAATGTTTACGTAACTTTTATTCAGAGTCACGTGATCAGTTGACGCCTCTCTTCGACTGGGGTGTCTAGATTGAACGGATGAACACGCTCTCTTTCTTTCTCTCTTTCTCCTCCCCCTCCTCTTCCTTTTTCTTAATAGAATATATTTAAAGAATAAATAAAATAAAACGAGTAAGTAGAACCGAAAAAAATCGTTAAAAGATCATAATTTTTACGGTTTCGGTTTTCTTTACTAGTAAAAAAAACCGAAACTGGAACATTTATTTGATATTTTATTAAACTAAAACCGGAACCGAATTTAAAAAAAACCTTTCCGTTTCCGAGTCCCTGATATGTAAACATATATATATATATATATATATATACTTTGCACTTTTTCGCAAATACTCGTATATATTTTATATTTTATGCAGATACGCCTATCTTGTATATGTTCTTAACTAATGAAATGGAAATAATAAAAATTTCCATGTATTCTATTTCGTTTTTTTTGCCATATTCAAAACATTTTTTTAATCCATATGTTCCAAAAAATTATGAGAGTTGATTATAAAGTTTGAAAAATTTTGCAGCAATAACAAATGTTTCAACGAACACTATAATTCTTAATGGCTCCCGCACACTGGATGTCACATTTTGCCACGCGGCAAGTGTTTCCGCGTCCAGTGTGCAGAAGCCATAAATTAATTGGAAATAATTAACAATCATAACGTATAATTGACGTACATTTCTACAGTAGTTCATTACTCAAAAGCCAAAATATTTTTTAATATCTCTATAACAATATTATGAGATTTGTAAAAGTTGGCGCAAGTTGTTACATTTCAATCGGGCAGGTTGTTCCAGTGTAATAACACTTACCCCATTGAAAACAATTTTTTTTCTTCTACAGAATGATCATGCACAATTCTATAAATAAACTGCCGACTTTGAAGACAGCACTGTGCAGCGCCATTGTTCATTCACTCTTACATGTATAAATCACACGGATAATAACGTTAATGTTTTCACATAATTTATGCAATATTCACAAACAAGATGCATACAAACATATATGTGAACTGAACCAAGAACAGCTCGGAATCAGATTTATCTCTTTCTATCATATTGAGTCAGCAGTCTAGTTATAAAAATCTGTGGAATGGTGCAATTTTACAAAAAGAGACAAACAGAGGATTTGTAAATATAAAAACATATGCGACAGCAGCAAAGAAAGCTAAAGATGGCCATCTGTCTGTGAGAAAAGCAGTAAATCCGTGTAATATTAATTTTATGACTTTCCAACATTAACTTTAATAACTAATTAATTAAATTTAAATAAAGAAAAAATTATTGTAATAATATATTTTTTGAATTTGATATTGTAAAATAAATATTTTTTAGGTAATTATACCGAATAGGGGATCCCTCCCCCTCCTATGATCTTGACTTTGACATATATTGTCAAGGTTATAACCCTGAGTAACCTCCAATAAGTTTTAGCTGTCGCTCGTCCTTCATTAAAAAATTATTAACAAAAAAGTTTAAGAAAAAACGCCCTTATGATATCTTTTTTCCACCATATAAAACAGAAATTTTCTGCTTTAAAGTATATTTTACAACTTTCCACGCAAAGCGACTCCCACCCCACCTCTTCCCCTGCTTAGGGGTGCACGATTTTCATATTTTCTTATATAATTTTTGTTTTTAGAACAGAAAATTTTTTCCTTTACTCTGCATGGTTTACGATACATGGTTTGGTAAGGGTTAGGTTATTATACACCCATATAGTAACCTAATCCTAATCAAACCATGTATCGGATTCGATTAGAGTTAGGTTATTATATATCTATGGGTATATAATAACCTAATCCTAATCCTCTCCTAAACTACATATTTACTCAAATTTTTTGTCAAACAGTGAACTTGTGTTCGCGTGAAAAGTCGCGCGCCACTAGGCAATGGGAGAGGTGGAATGCAGTAGGTGGATATAGATAATTTAAAACAGTTTCTGATGTTATATATAGCCAAAATAAGACGTTATTTTTTCAAACTTTTTTGTTAATAATTTTTTAATGAAGGACGAGCGACGGCTAAAATCTGCTGAAGGTTACTTGGGATCACGACCTTGACAATATATGTCAAGATCAAGGTTATAGAGGAGGAGTCCCCTATTCGGTATATTTAACATTTTTTATTAAGTATTTCGTGTTTGATTTCACTAATCTTGAATTTGCTTTTATATATATATATATATATATATATATATATATGTGTGTGTGTGTGTGTGTGTATTTATATTTTATGTCTATAGATATCTTAAACTGAATTAAAATTAAAATATTTATAGTTTCAGTTAATAAATAATTACAGTTTTAGTGAAAAAGAATTATATGAATTTATATTTGATTTCTCTTAAAATATACACAGTTAATTATCTGTACTTTACAATGATGTTTTATCAATCATCTACAACTAAAATAAGAAATAATAAGAGAAAATGAAGTTAGAACAACATAAAAGAAAATAATTTATAAAATATAAGCGGTAACATTAAAATATTATGATCTTTGTTTATTTGAATACAAAACAGAGGATTAATACATTCCGATTTAGATTTGACTCCATCCAGTTTCAACAATTTTAACGTGGTATTTACATTGTCACCGCATCTCTCGGTTCTCTCGATTTGTTGCGAAAATGTCAAGGTACACCACGGACGCACATTTCGAGCATCTCCGTAAAATGACAAAATTATTCCGCGTGTCCTCGTGCAATTTTTATTCGCGCCCGTTTCACATCCGAGGCTTTATAATATTTCAAATTTTATTTTGACACCGCGAGATTGAGGTGGCCCGCGCGGCAGCGCCTGGGCACACAGGCAGTATATCGCACGATACCGTGATTTCGTAATATCGCGTGACGTACACGTAGCAATTTCCGCTGGTTCTGAGAGCGAGAGAAAAAGAGATCACGAACTTTCCGAAAATTCCCGCAAATTTTTCCGCGTGATGACGGCAACGACGTTTCTCGTTAGGTTACCTTTACCTTAAAACAATCGATCATTTTGTGCCGTTTTTCCACCAAACAACGTTGCATGGTCACGGTAAATTCGGGGATCATTCAGACAACGCACACACGCAGGTTGCAATTTTGATTTGTGGTCGGCCAGACAGCACCGCGGCGTTTTGACACACGTTCACTCACGCTACGATCGGTAACGTCGCCGGGATTTTGGGATATCAAGGCTTCTCGACAGAAAGTCGATATGACGTCGCTGAANATTCATATATATATATATATATATATATATATATTTTTTTTTCAAGTGATATTGTAAATTTAATAACTTGCCCCACAGTGGGTGAAGTTGTTACAATTTACTTATTAATAAAAAATCTTAATTTTCAGTATTTAAAGCATAGATACAAATAAAAAAAATTGACTATCTAGGTAAATATGTATTTGAAGCAATGCATAGGTATTCATTAATTTAAATGTATACATTAATACAGAAAAAATTGCTAATCAAAAATTGTCCTGGTCTCCCCTATTACATATTACAATTCTTAATATCTACAATGTTGCGATATCACAGCGCAATCTGCAATATTGGAACATTTCTGCAATGTTGCTGCAAGTTTTTGTACTGTATGGGACTTTATCGACAATTGTTAATTAGCGATAGCGACAATCATCGATAAAAGGTACCCTTACATGGCAGCGTCAAGCGTCGAACGTCAGAGCATGCGCAATAATATGTTTAATAATTTTATTGAAATTGAATTTAATGTACGGGATATACTAATAGTGGAATTTGTAGTTTATATTATATATTGTAAATAAATGTAAATTTTCAGCATTATATGTTAGAATAGTGGTGTATATCAGAACATAATCTCTCATAATTTACCATTTTGCATCAAGAAGTGCAGAAGATTATTGCGCAAGAGAAGATTCAAACTTCTGAGCAGCAATCTTCTGCTTAGATCCTCGACGCTTGACGCTTGTATGTAATAGCACTTTTAGAGAATCCCGTTACAAGCCGATTCATTATCGGTCAATTGGCAACCCTATA
>JAANIC010006517.1:317681-380516 GCA_017607545.1 Acromyrmex charruanus
ATATATATTATATATATATATATATATATATATATACACGTTTTATGATTACTATTACAAAAAGTGTGTGCGGGCTCCCTTAACAGTTTAGCGTAATGTATAGAAATTTGGTCTCGACGGTGTTAAAATAAGCGCAATGATATTGTATAGCACAAAACTGGCTGTGTTTCTTTAAGGCCCATCTATATATAGCGTAAGCTCCTTACGATGAGCGTAACGCTCGTCGTAATAACTATCGTAAGCTTGTCACAAGATTCAACTTCGGCTGCTTTCCTTTTAGGAGACACAAATCGACACAGTTTAACACTTGAACACATTTTGCCACATTTAAATGAAACGCGATATGTGTAGTATGTGTGCAAACTTTTAATATCTAACCTTTTAAAAGATTTTAGTTAAAGATGATCAAAGAACAGAATAAAATGATAGCTGGTTTGCGTATGCATTCTAATATTGTCAAATTCGTCAAAATCACACTTAACGCATTCTGACTCTCCTCCCTAGCAGAAGCGAAATGTGTCGATTGAATTTGAACAAAATTGTAAATGGAAAGCCATGTGTTGATTTGTGTCAAGTATATCGATTGTGTCTCCTAAAAGGAAAGCAGCCTTATGCCTAAATTCTAAGCAGAATCGTAAGACTGGTAACTCGTTCTAAAACTTGTGACTAATATTCTAATTTTATGCGTATGTATCGTAAGACATACAATTATTCGTAAATATCTACTTCTAAATTTTATGGCCAGTAAGAAGCTGTCCGTAAAAGTATTGTATAAAGATATACATAAGCATTTAAAATTCTTACAAGTCTTACAAGAATATGTTACAAGCCTTACGATGAATTAGACCCATTAAACTTCTTACGATTACAATGCTTGTCTGGCGATATGATAGTTAATGAGAATGAGATTGATTGATAGACCGAATCCATCACCTTCGGTAATGTTTTTTTCATTATTCTTCATTAAAAAAATGGTACTTATTACAACGTTATTTGGTCCTAATATTCTGTTTCGCTATTAGCTGCGTTATGATCTTATGTAGACAGACAATGGGTGAATTCAAAACGGCAAAGCGGCTAGACATGCTTACTGAGTAATGAATATGATTGGTTGGATCTATAAGTAACAACCAATTATTTCATTTGCTCGGCGAGCAAGCTAGCCGCTTTGTCGATCTGAACGCGCGTCAATGTTTACGGTAACTTCTTTTCTTATAATCGTTTATGATCACAGCGTTACGATAGATATGTAGATGGACCCATGATGTAAGAATACAAGATGTATCATTGCGCATAATGGCGATAGCAATATTGGAAACAACTAATCAAATTTTGGCTTCTATGTATTGTACTTTCCTGCGTATAATAGCGTTAGCCTATTGGAATAGCCAATCAAATTTTGGTCTCAAATTCACTCTCCTACTACACATCCTCGGGAATGGTACACTTTGTCTTTTTACATCATAGATGGCTTTAACTAGCCGGCAGAAGACCGAGATTATCGAATATCAATAATGTATGAACCAAATAAGTTCTATGCTCAATCGATAGCTTGTACTCGGATTGTATAAAAAAAGTTTTATTTTTTTCTCTACATACCCTATAAATGAAAATTGCGACGCAAAGTAATATAATCAGTATTATATTTCTCATTTGAGAAAAACAGAGATATTAAAATTTTTAAGCTTAAAATTTTTTTTTCTACTGAGGCCAGTTATCGAAACCAATCAGTTAAAATGGCATAAGCATGACTGAATCTGTCACAAGAAAAACATTTACACTTACCGATTGAAAGGTTGCAACAGATTTTTTTCTATGATTTTCGGAATGCAGCCTACTCACCGAGTGGTTGGTTTTTACTTACAGATCCATAAGTAAGAACCAATTGCTCGATGAGTAGATTCCGAAACCCCAAAAAAGATGTTACAGCTTTTTAGTGAGTCGGTGACTGTACACGCACCGGCAGGAATGGTGGCGCGCTACACACGTACCAAAGGGCACACGTATGTTTCAGTATTACTGGAAATTTATAAATGCATGTAAAGCTATTACAATGAGTCTCAAAATTACACGTAATGTTGTAATTATGCACAAAAATTTTTTACAGTATTAAAAATTTTTATGCATAATTACAACATTTTGTGCATAATAAAAGTATTATGAAGTATTGGCGAGCGAGAAGTATCTCACTCGTAGTAACATGTGTGAAACAACGAAAGAACACCGCGAGCCGGCATCACGTCCAATTACGCTTTCTCTCTCAATCGCCTTGCGCTAAGGACAGAATACCGGAGCGCTCCCCATTAGTTTCTCCCTACACGCTCCTCGCCTTCAGTAACACGTATTCCTTGTTTCTAATAACACGTACATATGCGCTTCGGTACGAGTGTGTAACGCCGCGCGTCGAATGCCAGGGAATACCATTCCTGCCGATGCGTGTACACTACAAGTAGAGCAGGACTCGGCACGATTTACACTTCTCGGCTGAGTTTTAGCACGGCTTTGCCTTTCGCTACTCTTCTCACCTCATCAGCCCGCACGCAGTCCAAATGCCGCTTATGGCTCCTGCACACAGAATGCGGCACCGCTTGTCGCGCGACGGAAGTTGACACAATAGCCAATCAACGTCTCGCTTGCTCGAAAGTAATAAATATATAATTTCCACCGCGCAACAAAAGTTGAACTCGATCCAACTTTTACCGCGCAGCGGAAGTAATATTACATAATTTCTAGAAGTTTTGCATGGTGAAGCCGACTTAAGAACATATAATTATTGGTTAGTGCGACAACTTCCGCTGCGCGGCAAACATTGCCGCGTTCTGTGTGCAGGAGCCATTAGAAGTGTATAATGTTCGTAGACATGAGGTGCATCCGCTTTGGGCGCTCACATTGTAAACTTCATTTATCCTTTTTTTTCATTCATTATATAACTAAGATAGAATGAAACAACGTGCATAAGATTGAGCGCTTACGCGCGTTGCTTCATTCTATCTTAGTTATATAATGAACGGAAAAAAAAAAATAAAATGAAATATACAGCGTGAGCGCCCAAAACGGATGGACCTCATGCCTACGAGCGTTATACGTCGAGCGGCATGCCATTTGGAATGTGCGCGAGATTATAAAGTGAGAAACGTAGCGAAAGGCAGAGCCGAGTTCAAAAATCGGCCGAAAAGTGCAAATCATGCCAAATGCTGATATAGAGCAATGTGGATAAAACAAGGAAAACTGCAGATATTATTACATGTATGCATTCATATGTTAATATAAATTCCGTAATGTAGTTCACCATGAAATTGAGTCTAATGACAGATTGAATTTCTTAGATTCCACCATAATTGACAACAATTTAATTATTTTTGACAGATTTCAGAAACCGACGTGTTCAGGAAAATTTCTTAATTTTTACTCTCACCATCCATTATGTCATAAAAGGGGCATTATCATAGACGCAGTAGACAGAATCATATTGTTGTCTTATCCTAGTTTCCAAGAAAAAAATTTCATTGATATTATTAACACATTTTTAGAAAATGGCTATCCACTTCAGTTTATTTTTTCCATCATTAATAGATTGAATTATCATATTCATAATAGTACACAAGTTTCTCACACACCTAATAAAAATATAGTTACTAAAAAGTTTTTACCATCCCATATGTTAAGTCCATTTCAGAAAACTTTATGTCGGTTGCTTTTAAAATGAACTCTAAATTGCCTTTTTCTATTCCGAACATCTTAAAAAAAAAATCACATTAAAAGAGGCAAAGATCAACTTGACTTCTTCTCTCATCAAGAAGTAGTCTATAAAATATCTTGTGTAGATTGTTAATACCAGTTATGTTGGTCAAACGAAGAGAAAGTTGAAAACTAGACTACAAGACACATCTGATATAAAGAAAAAGACGGGATTGACATTAGTCATTACGAACCATCGGGTTAATTGTAATCATGAATTCGATTGGGACAAAGTAAGAATTCTCGATAAAGAATCCTATAATAAACGCTTGATATCGGAAATTCATATAAAGAAGCAAAGACAGGATTTAAATAGACAAAATGACACTGAATCATTACATGAATCTTATCTTCCTATTATTCAATCTCTTTCTCCTTCCTAGATTTTTGTTCTTTTCCCCCGTCTCTTAAATTACCCTTTTCTTATTAATTCTTATCCCCTCTTTTCCCCTCCTTTATACTTCTAACTTTCCGTTATTTTTCATTACCGAGTTGAATGTCAAGGAAGCTCCATCGAAATTTGTTTCTTTTACGTATTTTTGTACATTTAGACTGATTCTTATTTCGAATTTTAAATACTTGTACTAACCGTAAGATTTTATATTCTGACTATCTTATTTTTATTTCTGAATATTAGAACTAATTTTAAGATTATTTCTAAGGTATTTATTCTATGACATTCTCTATTTTACTCTTACTTTTTATTTTATTCTTATACATATTTTATGAGATTTATATTAACTAATATCATTTATTTCATACCTTTATATTGTTATATTAACAGACTGAATTATTTGTTGTTTTTTATCGACACTAACTTCATGTAATTTTATCAAACTTTTGTAACTGCATGTTAAAAGCGAGTAATCTCCGTTTCCATTATACTTATAATGACTATGCTAAAGATTATGCCTCTTGAATATGACAGCAAGATGCTATTTAATACTAATGCAATAACCACAGGATGCAATTATACCATTATTTTTTACATTAAGCTGAAATCTGTATCTCTTCTTATTAACTTTTAGTTTTAAGCCGTTGATATTTCAAATATGTTTATACAAATATTTTATTGAAAGATATTACACGATTATTACATTGAGAATGACTCGATCGGAGTCGAAAAGCCATTTATTTTAATTTGTTGTATTTTGTTTAGCCTATTAATATACAATATTTTGCTTATTTATATTTTATTTTTATTCTCATGGTTCGTAACCCTTCTTAATATATTTCTAATTAATTTATTATTTGAACCATTCACATTATGTATTTTAAATTCCGTAATATTTGTGTGCGGTAATATTTTCTATGACATATAAATTTAGATTGGCTGCAAAGTGTAGTGTCGATATTCGACACAAGCATTGTCATCCTACATAATACAGCCACCAAGAAACTCATAGTAAAAAAAAGTTTACATTGATTTTCTAACCGGTTGCGTCTTCTCTCCAGTAAATAGTTAATTGATCACTTTACAGAGAGACATTTCGGATATTAAACATGATGAAACATCTAATGTGAATACTGTCGTCTAACATCTTATTACTCATCACTGAATCATCTGTATTGTACTGAAGATAGCTAAAAAATTAGCTGAAATATATATACTAATTTTTAATTAAATACGAGAGATACAATTTAATGACATTGAAATTTATCGCGCACATAATACAGCGCTAATTCCCAAAGCCAAACTTACATATATATTAATTTTCTTCCGTGATTTTCTTTTTCAAAAATCTGGATTTATATCGCGGAAAACTTATATTGTTGTTGCGTGATATTATGCCATGTAATTACACGGCGATATTTTGTAAAGAATTACTGCAGATAAGTCATTCCAATTATTTACATATCTATAAGACGCGGCACTTGAAGCGAACACACGCACATTAACTTCGCGACAGTGTGTCTGGTGCATAAAGCTTTCATGAGATTCGACATTTTTCTATTCTCGCGATGTAGGTCAGTGTCAGCGGCGAGTGGTTCATTTACTTACGGCACGTTACAAAAGATCGCCCTTGTACAGCATATCGTGCACCACTGACAGGACAGCTTATCAGAAAAATTAGCATTGCGGCATTATAATGTATGATCTTTAAGGAAAAATATGTATTATTTACAAGAATAAAAATTGCAATGTTTTTAATTTAATTCACACTTTTATTATATTCTCCTTATATATACAGGGTGATTTTAACATATTTCGTCACCCATTATGAGCAGGTAGAGTGACTCGAACTGAGTCGAAAAGTCCTCTACCATTTTGCAATTTTCACAATAGTTAACAAGATATTAGTTACTAAAAAATTGCCAAATATTGGTCTTGAATAATTTTTTACTCAAATACTATCAACTTTATAGAAAAGCTGCAAGAGACAAAAATCATTTATTTTCTTCTCATAAAGTTCTGAGAATTTTTTCAGAATTTTTTAATACCGTATTTTCTCATGTTGGTGAAAATAAGAAAATGCAGTACTAAAAAGTTGATAAAAAATTCTGAAAAAATTTTTAAAGTTTTATGAGAAGAAAACAAATGATTTTTGTCTCTTGCAGTTTTTTTATAAAGTTGATAGTATGACTTTTCGACTCAGTTCGATTCACTCTATCTGCTCATGATGGGTGACAAAATATGTTAAAATCACCCTATAGAAATCTACTTCAATTAGATTGCATATATATTATTTACAATTAGAAATTTAACAAATTCAAGTATAAAAGATGAATATATATGTTTCATTAAACTGTTGTATAAGTAAGTAATGAATCTCATCTCTATCAAATATTAAATTAGAATTTTTTTCTGTGTTGGAATAATTTTTAATTATTTTAACTCACATTTATAAAATATTCTATTAATTTGATATTATGTAATATTCATCAAATTGAAAATTTTTATACTTTTTGAGAAAATTATTGTAAAATTTATGTCAGGATATGAAGAAAACGATTTCTACATTTAATAAAGATATGTTATTTTATATTTCTGCTCTGTTTCATCGTGTGCATAACCAAGCGATTCAAAATCATTTAAAATATTATGTAGGAACAACGATTAGCAAATAGTTGATTTATTACCGTATTCAATTCTTAACAAGAAAACGTGTGTATGTATGTACAACATATATACATGTGACACAATGTGTTAGTATGTGGAGAACGGAAAGACAACTAAACAGTCATATCAATTTATTATTATGAATAATATGAACGACATTATGATGTAACGCGTACATGCAAGTCTTAAATAAAGATTCGTAAGCTCATATCACAGTTAATATCGTTTGTTTACAAGTTATCTATTTTTCTTAATGTACTTATCGTATATTGTTTTCATTTTCTGATATAAATTTTATGAAAATTTTCTCAACACATATAAAAATTTTCAATTTGATGAATATATAATAACAAATTAATAGAATAATTTATAAACATAAGTAGAAATAATTTTCAAAAATATTTCAGACAATGTTCCAATACAAAGACAAAAAAATTCTTGTTTAAAATTTGACGGAGAAGAAATGTGTCATTCATTTCTGTTTACAATATTTCGTAACTATGTTACTTTATGATCAAATAATCTTGGCAATTATATACACTTATACAATAGTACTTATGAGACATATTTACGAACGCAAGGGTAATTAAATATATGACTCAAACGCCTTGACTTTAACCACTATGTATATTGTGGTATATATACTATGTTTTTTGTTATAATAATGCATGTCACCCAACCTCAAGTTTATACAATAATCATAATAAATAACAAAGCTTAAAGTAATAATAAGAAAACCTTGCAATTTGCAACATGAAATTATTAAAGCATTTTCCAAACTTTCAAAATAAAATATTACAGTATTTATCATACATTTTTGCAATGATTACTCGAAAAATATATTATTATCTTAATTATATCTATTACAGCATTGTGTTACTCAATGAATAGTTGTCATGTTATTAATGTATCTATAACTATTTTATTATTAAGAAACATTTCAGTGTCATGTTTTATCTACTATTATATATAATTGAATCTACATCTTTTTTACTCATAATGTCACAAGTAAATTATTTAATGTAATAAATATAAATCTACAATATATTATAAATATAAGAAATTTTATATTTCAATACTCTAAAACATATCGGTATGGATTGAACACTACGCAGTATATCTATATAATTCTCATTGTGTTGATATTAATACCAATGTGATGTGGATTTAATACCATAGGTTTTAAATCCATACCATGATGTTGATATAAACATCAGGGATTATAAATCCACACCATGTTAATCGTTATTCTCACTACGTTAATGTTAATATTAACACTAACGTAGTGAGAATTATACAGACATGGTGTTAAATGTACTACATCGATATTTTTTAGAGTAAAGTATAATAAATAATACGATTAAAACACTGATGCAAAATGCAATAAAAATAAGCTATTATTTAAATTTCAAATAGAAAATGAAAAAATAAAAAAAATTTACATTTATCTTTTATACAAATTTAAAAATATAATCTTTTAGTAGAATATTGGTGCTAAAAATTAGCTACTATGCATATACAGAGTGTTTGACGAAGTAACGATAAAATCTCGCATAGGGGTAAGACTAAACTGAGTCACAAAGTCCTCTATCATTTTGCAATAGTTAATAAGATATCAACTAAAAATCATGATATTAGTTTTCAATAATTTTGTACTCGAGTACTATCAACTTTACAAAAAAAAAGCAAAAGACAAAAATATTTATTTTCTTCTCATAGAGCTCTAAGAATTTTTTCAGAACTTTTAATCAACTTTTTAGTACTGCATTTTCTTATATTAGCAACTATTTTTACCAACATGAGAAAATATGGTACTAAAAAATTCTGAAAAAATTCTCAGAGTTCTATGAGAAAAAAATAAACAATTTTTGTTACTTGCTATTTTTCTGTAAAGTTGATAGTACTTGAGTATAAAATTATTAAAGACCAATATTCGGCGATTTTTAGTAATTAATATCTTGTCAACTATTGTGAAAATTGTAAAATGATAGAGGACTTTTCGACTCAGTTCTATCCCAATGCGAGAATTTTATCGTTACTTATCAAACATCCTATATATCTGGAGACACGTTAACGTCTCCCATTAAATATATTTTTTTCTTCTCTCATGAAAAAGACGCTATAGTGTATTCTTTACAAGAAGGAAGAAACTTATGTAAAAAAATACTGTTCTTTCTAAATAAACTAATGTTATTAAAAAATGTACAATGAAGAATATAAATTTTTACAATTCAAATAAAATAACAATCATCTCCGCACTTGATGAGTGTACTTGATGTGTAAACATGAATATATGTATTTTTTTCGATTTATGTCTTTCAGATCATCGACTTCTTCTTCGCAAAATTAAAAAATATCTTGTTTCCTTGTCTTGGTGCCAATAAGTTATAACTTTAACTTTACATTTATTTAACTTTATATTTATTTCAATTATTAATTATCTATAGATCTATATATCAATTAATCAATCTATTTACTTATCTCTATTTAATCTTAATTACACAGTACGATAAAAATCGATTTTTTTTCTCCCATGAAAAAATCAAAGAGATTCTGAAAGTAGATGTAAAAAACGTTAATGGTAAAAAACTTGATCTGGTAAATCGCCGAGACGTTTTTTACATCTACTTTCAGAATCTCTTTGATTTTTTTCATGAGAAGGAATGTGTGTTGTACTATGTTATTTATAAAGATTTAACTTCAATTTATTTGGTTATTTAATCGAAGTAATTTAAAAAATTCAATTTTTTTGTTTGTTTTTTTGTGTGATAAAATTTTCAAAAATATATTGTAGAAATGCTGAATATTGTAGAAACTGCTGGCAAGTGTAAAACAATGACTATTGCAACAATAAAAAAAACGCGTCATATTGAATAAAAATTTGCAGGATGGATAGGTCATAGTAGAATATAAAAAAAGTTATTTCTAATAAAATTATTAAACTATACTTCTAAATTTCATATACCTTATGTATCACGTAAATTTTATTTTAAAAAAATTTTTGAATTTGACGATATTTGAATGTTTTATTATGATATTGCTTTTATACGTTGTAAACTTTTTCAGAAAATTATTTGTTACTTAGAAAACTATACAAAATTGTCAGACAATCGTGAAATAGCTTCATGGAAATTGACCACTGGTTGCGTTCAGCAAGAACTCACCTTTAGTTGGTCCACCGAGATGAGGGCTGCTTACTCATACACTGTACTGAGGTGTTCTAGGACGTTACTACTGTGATCTAGCTTTGTGGTGGCTAGCTCGCGATACTTATGTAGGGAAGCTTTTCAGCGCAAGCGTCACTCACCTCCCGCTAGCTGGTTTCCACCTCTCCGTGATATGCATGATTATCCTCCATGGTCGCGTGTCCATCATAAATCGTTATATGTCCGGAAATTTTTCTCGCGATGCTTATAAATTATGCAAATTGGACACGCAGGAATCAGGGGACAAAAGATTTTTGCAATCAAAACTCCATGAAATGAGATATTCTCTTAAGGTGATTCTTTATTAAAGTGCCGAAAATTTGGAGTGCCTCACTAGGGCCCACCTAAAATTACAAATATTTACATAAATATTTGGATAAAATATTAAAACTACGTGTATATACCGTAATGAAATAGTATGGAACATATGATAGTAAATCAAGAACTGCATCTTCATCGAACAAAAATAAAATGAGATTATGTTCATTTTTCTGAGATTATTTTTTCTGAAATTTATATGCAAGTTTATACGTGTAAATATCTTTCCAGAACGGTCCTTTTTCTTCCTTATGACAACAGATTTGTAATGTTTCGAAGATCAGAGTTAAAACCGTAAAATTTTTGTCTATAATTAACAATCTATCTAACTGCAAAAATTCTCAATACTGAAATGTTGTGAAATTGTAAGTTTAAACTGTTGCGAATTTAAAGATCTATCGATTTTAAATTAGATCTTGTTGGAATTTGTGATATTATGAAAAAATATGTTAAATTAATATGTTTATAAATTAAAAATATGTAAGTTTAAGATCTTGTAAAACTAACAAAGGAAATTATTTAGGTGTAATACGTATTTTTGTTTATTTTTTGTTGCAATAATTTCCTGCCCTGATATTTTTTAATTTTTCAATTTTATTACTTTAGAAAATTTTTTAATGTAAATGAGTTTAGTGTAAAAATCGTTTAAATTTTTATTTTTATATAATAAGAATTGTTATTGTAAAAAAAGGAATTATTCTTGAAAATATGATACTTTCAAAAAATCTAAATAAAAACATCTAAACAATTATAAAATATATTTATAAATTATAAAACTTTTGTCTAAAACATTTTTTTGCAGTGCTCGCTAAATACAAAATGACAGAAGCATATTACATTAATATTATAATTTTCCATTTAACAATATAAATATAACACATATATTGTGTGCGTACGTAACAATTACATCGTTGAATAGAAAATTATAACATTTGTATAATGTTACTTTGTATTTAATGGATAAATAGTTACATATATAATACATATATAATACATGATCAATAAGAATCTTATTTTAGACCATATGTGTGAAAATACAATCAATACTATATAATTTACAAATATGATTCTGACCATCGAATTTTGTTAATTCCCTTTGTAAACCCTTTTATTAATTCTTGTTACTCTTATACTTATAAAATATTTCCTATTTTTTAATATTCTTTAACTTTTTCTAGGTAGAACATTTTTCTTATAATTTTTATTCGAATTGAAACATTTTTCAGAAATACTTAGAAATATTTGAAAAGTTGACATCTTCTCTCAGAATTTTTCATACAAATGAATTCTGAAATATTCTGAATTTTTTATCCCATAATTTAAAAAAAATATTTTTAAATTGTATAACGTTTCATCAGAAATTACACTTGCAAAAAATCTTAGAAATCTTACGATATTTCATAATTAACATATATGAAAAATTCTGAGAAAAGATGTAGATTTTTTAAGAAGTGTTCCAATTGTATAAAAAATGTGAGAAAGTTATAAAATTATATAAAAATTTTGAAAAATTACATAGAAATTCTGAAAAATTACATGAAGAATTCTGAGAAAAATTTTCATATGGATTATATCAGAATTTGTGCTAAGGACACGTATCACGTCTGGATAATTAAATAATGTTTGAAGATGGTTAATATCAAACAGCTATATAATGCTAGAATCTAAAGTAAATAACACAATTTAAAATAAATAACATCATTTTAAAAGACGAAGTTTAATGTGTTATTATTTAGGATATATCTTTGCGTCACGCAAATCAGTTGCAAAACTATTTTAGACATAATGAGATTTAAATCGTTAAAATGCGACAAATAAATGAACACAACTTTACACACTTACAGAAAAGATCCTATTTCAAAAAATGGAATTTTAATAATAATATTAAATAGTATGTTTCCAATAAAATATATTATCGAATACGTAATATATTATCGATTACATAAACTGAAACGTTATGTATGTTTTTTCCTGTTGCATAATATTTGATACACTGTCGTGATCAGTGATTGATATCATTTGCAACACGATGTTTTTATATGATCCATGTATTTCTGTGGTTCTCGATGGAATCTTATCTTCTCTATGCATACTTACACAAAGCAAAAAGTATTCATAGAGGTGAGATTTTTATAAAAAAAAGACCTTATTTGTAGTCTATAGAAAATAAATATTAACTAGAAACGACTAAATGTTTTATCACAATTACAAATAAAAGAGTTTCACGAAAATATAACTGTGTTCACAATCTTAGAAGTAAACTCAACTATATAAATATTTTTTAGTTTAAATAATGAAATTTTTTATTTTTGCATATTATTAAGGTAATCTATTTTAATTATTGCACACTTTTTAAGTAAAATAATTTAGAGGAATATACACAATTTAAAACAGAAACATGAAATCAATAAACTCGTATTAAAAACAATAAAAAAAGTAAAAGATAGGCCTAAACAAGCTAATTAAGATATATATTTAATAATAACCTTTAATTACATAGTAATAAATGGGACGTTTTGGCTTACTTAGCCATCTTCAGCCATTATAAAAATTATTCCGTATAGACGTAATTTTGTATTACTTATCATTAAGCGATACTATACGCAAATCACATGAGGCACATTGCAATTTTACAAACAATTTCCATTTAACAAACGTAAAATGAGAGGATGTTGAATTAATAGCTGAACTTGATTGATATATCGATAGATTTTTTAATTTCAAATAAAGAAAAGTCGAGGATAGTGACATCTTTAATTCATTTCTTACATTATCGTTCTGCCTTAAGGTCGTAACATGGACTTTTGCATAACGCATACTACACAAGCGAATTAATCAATCAGAAACCTTCCTTTTCTATCATTTCTCGGAAAAGAAGAATTTTGATTGGTTGATTCTCTTATGCACTATGCATTATGTGTTATGTAAAAATCTGTGCTGCAGCCATTACTCAAACGCATACATCTGTCCTTATCTAACATATTGCAATGCCATCTCTTGCAAAATCACCTATTGCTAAACACAATTATTGCATTGTTTACCATTCTGAGATTCGGTTTTTCATTATCTGGTTAATTCTAATTAAGTGGTTAAACTTAATCTGATGTTTCATCCAATGGGCTTCATCCATTATATCATCATAGATGAAATCCATCATCATAGATGAATTGGATATCAGGTTAAGTCTAACCATAAGTTAACCAGATAACCTAAAGCCTTCGCTTAGCTTTCGTATACACGTAACTTGTAGATCAATATAAATCTTCCTTTTGAAACTTTTAATCTTAGTTTCATAAACTTAGTATTGTTTGTGCATGTAATACGCTTAGTACTGTATTGTCGTTTGGGCTATACGAGCAGAGAGGCGCTAGGATATTTGGCGCCCCTCTTCTCCCCCCCGCAAACTTTAAATTAGCGCTCTACATGTAAAATTTCTAATTAGTTATCTAATTTCAAACCTACAACTTACCAAAACTAACGGACATTCTGAACATTTTTTTTTTACACGACAATATCTGGAGAAAACAACGTGCTGATAACTAAGGTGCGTCTTCTTTTGTTCAGATGTTTAGAATTTTTGAAGCAGGTCAGCGCGTATGCGCGTGATTCGCAATTCAAAAACAGTTGTGTAAGATTTACACTGCTTTGAACATTTGACATGATGATCCAATATCTAATAAAAGAATTTATCTCCTAAAGACAAAATGTCACTAATCATTGCATATGTCTTTATACAGTAATTACTACTTGTGTAAAATATTTATTAAATATTATTCAAAAAATAGATATTAGACTTAACTTTTCAATTTGAAAAATTAAACAAAAAAAAAGTTACATTTGACTATTCATCGACAAGTGTATTTCTACCCTTTGGTCTCGTGGACCAATCATTTAAAAAAACAAATGACAAATATTATATAAAGAAAGAAAAAAAGAAGTTGAAAAGATTGCGAAAATCGAAAGATATATCGATATACGTCTGATATTACTAAAATTAAGATTTTTTTTTTTGGGAATATCGGAATGCATAAAAGGATTAGGAATTATAATTACTTGCTTTATGATGCTTTGTGAATTCAATAATTCACGACTTTTATGTAGTTCGAAATTTATTGAAAAAATGTATTTCATTCTCATACGATGTAAGTACGCAAGTTAGCCTAAAACAAGCGCTCCCCTCCCCCCCCTCCCGCCGTGCCGAACTCGCTTAGAGGCTCCGCACAATAAAAGGAACAGAGAACAGAGAATAAGAATTTCAATCTATCAGAAACTGTGCATAATTTCACAATGCATAATTTCTGATAGGTTGAAATTTTTATTCTGTGTTCCTTTTATTGTGCGGAATCCCTTACCGCATAAAGCTTATATATTACTAGACGAGGAATATGAACGTCGAGCTGTGAGCAAGACTGACAGAAGATGTGTGATTCTGTCCTTTTCTATCTTCTTTTGGCACATGCACAGAAAGAAGAAAAGTTATTGAGTAGGACAGAAATATACATCTTCTCTCATTATCAGTCTTGCTCACACTTTCCACTCATTAGTTGGATAGGCTATTAACCTTCTAGTAATACAAGCTCTATGTTACCGTGATCCATCGCCCCTGTACACGAGCTATGAAATTTTGTAAAGGCTACTAACTACTAACTACTAACTACTCAGCTAAGAACTCTGGGTTGACGGTGGCGACACCGAATCAGACGGCGATCTGCTGAAACCGGTAGCCACACATTCAAGCACGAGCCCATATCCGTGTGCTCGCCTTCGGTGCGCAGAGAGTGAATGAGACGGCGAGCTTCTTCTCACACTAGTTGCTTGTTTCAAGCGATCGAAAATGTTTTCTCGGCAATCTCGGCTGCTCGGCGGCTTTCGGCATCAATAAGGAACGAGGTAAAACGAAGGGCATTCTAAATAACAAATAGCCAGGACCTATCTGAATCTTGTTTTCTGTCAGAGTTGGATGATTCGGGTCTGGATTTGTTCCATGCAGAGCAGCTCCCAAAAGATCTCCGCTCCAATCAAGATATTAATGTTGGAGGAAACGTTAAATCGAGGATCCGCCAAATTGAGGTTTCGAGGGATATTGTAGTCTTCTCGTCTTGATGTGGATGTCGGAAGTTTCTCGGTTATCTGATCTGTTAATATGCAGTCTATTGACCTGGAATAAGAATTTAATCGCGATTGTAGCGTTACCTTGACTGTCTGCGTTCGACATAATATTATTGATATCGGTTATCGACACGTTTAGAGAACGTTACTGCAAACCGAGTCCTCGCGAATTCTCTTGAGATAAAATTCGCCTGAGAACAAGAGTCTAGACTCGACACGGGCATGGTGTGCCATCGTAGGCGACAGCGTTGACCACAGTCGTGGAAAGCATGACGTAATTCTTGCCATGGTTGGTCGACGAGTGCGTGACCACGGTTGTCGTGGAACCTTCTGCCTTCGATTCTTTTGTATTGTCGGGATCCTCTGAGCTGGCGCTCGTGTGTAGTAATGTGTTGTGCTTGGCGTTACAGATTTTGCAGCCTCTTGATGGGCATTTATCCAATGCGCCGGAGATCGCAGACAATTGATGTAAAGCTTACGATTGCGGAGTCTACCGCCTCTACCGTCCTTTGCTTAATCGGCATCGCAAGAAATTCCTTGCAAAAGTACATGGCGTGCTCACCTTTATACAATAATTACATTTGGATTTGAACGTTGTCGCGCCTGCGGCTTGCCGTTTTGGATTAACCTGCGATCGTTTATTAGAATCTTTGGAGACAACACTGATCTTGTTTGTGGCCTCTAGCATCTGATAATAGTAAGAAATGAAATCATTAAACTGTTTAAATATGGGGGGTTCTGTACCTGAGAAGATTGCACGACCAGAGAACATTCTCGTAATGTGCGTGCATCCAATTTTAGGATGTATACTAACAAATTGTCCCAGTGCGACGTGAGACATTTGAGAGCCTTAAGGGCATGTACGTACCGAATTGCCCCATCTGCGATTCGACGCAGCTCAGTTGAATCTTCCTTTAATTAAAGACGACAGATCAAGTATGATCTTGACGTGTTTGTGAATGATTATTCGTTTATTGTCGTAACGTTCCCTCAAGAGATTTCATGTTATTTGATAATTCGTAGTGGAAATTTCATTGATTACATTACTCGTGTCGCCGATGAGCGAGAACTTTAGGTATTGCAACTTTTGTATGTCACTGAGCGACACATTCAAGTGAATAATTGAATCAAAAAATGAGAATCACTCATCGTATTTGCCGGAAAACGATGGAAGATTCAACTTTGGTAATCGGACACTAAACTGATTTTTGATCGATTAGATACGCTCGATGTAGACGACGATGTTGGCTCGTTCGCAAAGGCAGTACCGGATTGAGAAGTTCACGGATTCTCGCGCAAAGTGAATAATATGCTTCCTCGAAGCCGATCCAGTCATTGCTCTCATTGTCGTCAAGCAACTCTATTTGACTTTGTATGACGTTATACTGTGACCAGGGTTTCGTCCAACTTGATTCTGCGCTCCACGAGCTGAGCAACAATGGCCGGGGTGGCCTGAATGACCGCGTTGGTGTATGTCTTAATTTGCGTGCACGAGCCTTTAATGATTGCTCGTGTCTTTTAAGCTGATATCTTGCGGATGACATCGCAAGCTAACCTCATTTGAATACTCGTAACGACAAGACTCTCGATCGGCACTATCGCGAGTAGCTGCCCTTACCAATATTGTGCACAGGAATGCCCTCGATGATGTAGCTTCCTTCGTTGGTGCAATCCTGGTGAGGCTGTCCTCGCGTAAGTGTGCCTCTGGGAATGCCGGTGACTGCAGGCGGGGTAGTCTCTCGACGCAGATGGCGGTTCTGATCGTTGATGGCCGAAGACTCTCCTTTCGAGGTTAGAATTTCCGCTCGAGTGTCAGGATGCCCTGCTGGATGACGGAAGTTTCGCTTGTGATGGCGGGATACCTTGCTTTTGACACTGAAGTTCCGCCTGTGATGGATACCTTGCTCGTGTAGTCGTCGGTTTGCACTGATGTTGCACTTTCCAATGAAGGATGAATATCCGACTTGAAGGACCAGAACATTGTTCTGCACAAAAACAATGTTTTGCAATTGGCGATTTTCGTGATGTGGGCATGTGCCCGCCACACGTGCTATCGGGTGATTCCGTCGGGAGCGATGTGATCGAGAGAATGTAACTCGTTTTCTCTCTGAGTTTAAAATAATTTTATTTGTTCACTGGATTACAACTGTCGTAAGCGCACGCACGGACAACCAAAGGAATGTTCGATAATTTTTCCGCATAAGCGAGTATTGTTGTTCGTATACCGATCGCGGCTGCCGCTCATTAAGAAGTGTATTAACATACACACAAAAAAGAAGCAGATATAGGCGTCCTTTCGTCTAGTGACACCGTCTAGTGTCTAACGCCGGTCAATCATGGTCGCGCCGATAGGCCAATCATGCGCCTATTGCGCAGGACTACGTGCGAGTTACGACTGTCTGGTCAGCCTTTCATAATGCATGTAGCTTATGCCTCAAATAAAATTTGAGACGCGAGGAAGAAAATGTGGTGGTTATAGTATTTACGATACAACTATTAATACTATTATAGTTTTAGCCAGACTGCGATTTCAAGATTGGACAGGACTTTATGGAATTGTCTAGTGTATTTGTATAAATTCATACTGAAATATTTAAGTAATAAGATCAATTTTGATCGATTATAGGATTTCATTTAACTGGTAGAATTAAAATTTATTTATCTAATTATAAAAATTTTTCTATACGATTCATATATTATCGATTCATTTTTATTTCTCAACATAGTCTTCTTTCAGCTCGATACATTTGATCCAACGATTCTCCAACTTTTTCAAGCCATCCGAATAATATGATTTGTTCAACCCTTCAAAATAAGCCTCTGTTTCGGCGTTGAGCTGCTCTCTAGTGGTGAATCTCTTTCCTTCGAACCATTTCTTCAGGTTTGGAAACAGAAAATAGTCGCAGGGGGCTAAATCTGGCGAATATGTTGGATGGGAAAACAATTCGTAGTGGAATTCGTTGAATTTGACCATCGGTGCCGGGCACTTGTGAACCCGTGCATTGTTTTGATAGAAGAGCTTTCTTCTTCGCCAAATGGGGACGTTTTTTCTTTAAAAAAATGTTGTTGAAACGGCTGCGTAGTAATCGCCCTTAATCGTTTGCTTCAACGAAAGGTAATCGATATGAATTATACCGCGTGCATCCCAAAAAACTGTGGCCATCATCTTTCCGGCCGACTTCACCGTCTTCGCCTTCTTCGGAGCTGGTTCACTCGGTGAAGTCCATTGTTTTGATTCCTTCGTCTCCGGTGTGATGTAATGGATCCATGTTTTGTCCACAATAATGAATCGACGCAGAAATTCATCTAGATGAATTTCTACGTGATGAAATATCTCCAAACATTGTTTTGAAATCGTCACACGGTCGCGCTTATGGTCCACAGTGAGCAAACGCAGCATCTTGTCGATAGCTTTTTCATACCCAATTGTTCGTGCAAAATTGAAATCACTGTGCCATATGATATGCCTGTGGCCTCAACAAGCTCGCGTATTTTCACTCGTCGATCAGTCAAAACAATATCGTGGACTTTATCGATGATTTCTGGCGTAGCAGCCTCAATTGAACGTCCCGAACGAGGTGCATCACATGTGAATGTACGACGTTTAAATTCATTCATCCAATTGTANTATTCGACGCGGACAAGGAGATGGAAGGCGCGAGAAGGTCCCCGGTCACTGGCATCACTGTTTACATAAACGTAGGACCTCGGTTGATGGATTATATAAACATAATATTGGGTATGGGAATAAGTTTCCGCCCATTGCAGAAAGATGTCGTTAGTAGCATTGCTCGTGTGTTTGATAGAACGGCAAGACATGTTTTTGAAAGGTGTGTGTCCAAACTTTTGAGCCCAATAGATGGCATTCGTTCGAAGCGTAACAAAGAGTAACTTTTTTTGCGTTGAAGATNATGACAACAAAGGAAGGGTTTTCTACATCGTATCGTAACTAGCGATGAAAAATGGATCTACTACGATAACCCTAAACGCTTGAAGGCATGGGTGATGCCAGGTCCATCAACGCTAAAACGAAATATCCATGCTTTGAAGATTATGTTGTGCATCTGGTGGGATCAAAGAGGTATTATATATTATGAGCTGCTCAAACCGTCCGAAACCATCACTGGCAATCGTTATCGGCTACAACTGATACGTTTAAACCAAGCTTTGAAAGAAAAACGACTGGAATGGGACAATAGGCACAACAAATTGATTCTGTTACATGACAACGCTAGGCCACACGTTGCAAAACCGGTCAAGAAATACTTGGAAGGAGTAAAGTGGGAAATTCTGCCCCACCCGCCGTATTCGCCGGACATTGCCCCTTCAGATTTCCATTTGTTCCGATCCATGCAGTCGGCCCTTTCTGGAGAACGATTCAATTCTTATGAAGGTATCAAAAAATGGCTTGATGAATGGATCGCTTCAAAAGAACCAGATTTTTTCATTCGAGGAATCCGTTTATTTCCGGAAAGGTGGGAGAAAGTTGTTGCTTCCGAAGGAGCATACTTTGAATAAACTCACTTATATAGATTTGTTTAAATAAACACATCTTTTTCATTTAAATAGGGCGGAAACTTATTCCCATACCCAATAGAATACTGAATTCCGGAAATAGTATTGACAAATCAGGGTACCAATTTCATAAACGAAATAATTAAAAACGTATGCAAATTATTGAAAATCAACAAAATACAAACAATTGCCTATCATTCTCAAAGTAATGGAGCACTCGAACGTTCTCATCGAACCTTGGCAGAATATCTTCGACACTTTATTAAAGCGGATCAAACCGATTGGGATGATTGATTACCATACACTATATTCGCGTATAATACCACCCTTCACACCGCGATGGGATACTCCCCATTTGAGTAATGTATAGGCATACGGCTACATTACCTATAGCCTTATTAAGTTCCCCGAAACTATCATACAGTTACGACAATTACGCGCAAGAATTAAAAGGAAAAATACAAGCATCCAATCAGATTGCGAAATTAAAAGCAATTAAAAGAAGAAAACAGAAAGCCAAGAAATATCAAGAAGTTAAAGGAAATAAAATTCAAAGTAGGAGATGAAATACGACAAAACAGTACGATGGTGAAGATCGAAAAAATTAAAGTCCCCGTGTGATAAGTCCCTATACAGTAATCATAAAGCATTCTGACGTATATTATACAATTGAAAATAAAAAATAAAAAAATAGATAAAGCACTGACCGGTAACAGCAACAGAATGTCGAGAGATGTACTCGTAAACCAATCCAAATATAAAAATTCACTACACTAACAAGGGAAGTTCACAACTATCTGGAATCGATTTGATTCTTCATGAGATAGGTTGTTAAAATCTAAGTCACGAAAATCTAAGAGACACGTATTTTTTGATATATGCTGTAACTCATGTTTAAGGGTGAAACACCCCTTTTAAAAAAAACGATATTTTTCTTTCAAGGCGAATATCGTCGGAAGTATAAAAGATAGAAAAAAATTTTTAAACAAAAGTTGTACGATTTCAAGAGTACTTTAAAGTTATAGATAAAAAAATTTTTTTTTATTGTTTTGTTTAACAAATTATTCCCATTACCCATAATTTTCTTAAATTTTCAAATTTTTTTTTTACCAAATTAAAGATTATTTTTTTACGAATTCAACCATGTGTAATAAAGTTATATTACAATATATCATTTTCGAGAATTAATTATTAACGCTTCCATATATACGTAATGCTCATATGCGTAAGTAATTGTCATCGGAACTGTAAAATATATGAAAATTTGAAAAGATGTCTTAAGTAAAATTTGTACAGTTTTCTATATGCTTTATTATATATGTATTTAAATTTTATATACAATATACATATGTATGTATATATATTCAGATTTTCTAAATATATAATATTTTTAAGATATATTGTATATACATATTAACCCTGTTATTATTTCTTTGACATTTATGCCTAAATTCTAAACAAAATTGTAAGATTCATAACATATTCTCATAAGAATTATAAGAATTTTGAAGTGTTTATACCTTTATACGATATTTTTACAGACAGCTTTTTATTAGCCATAAGATCTACAAGAAATCGTAAATATTTACGAATAATCTTACGATACATACGCATAAAATTAGAATATTGATTATAAGTTCTTACGAGTTTTACGAGAACAAGTTACGAGTCTTATGATTCTGCTTAGAATTAACCTATTAATTTCTTCTATGAATAAAAATTAAAAATAATTGTCCATTATAAGAAGAACGACCGTATATGAATAAAGTAAAGAACGCTGAAACGCGCGCGATCGGTCAAAGTTAGATGTTACAAATATATTTAATCAATTTTTTATTTCAAATGTGATTGCGCGCCGATAATTGTCGGACTTTCAACACAATCATTATGAAACATTTTAATAATCCCGTCTAAATAAAACCCCTAAAAAACGGAAAGAAACTTATTGCGAAAAATATTACCTCAGCCAGGGTNTAATAACTATATTTAATATATATATATATATATATATATATATAAAGTATATTTAAATTATTAGAAAATCTCACGTCTGAATCGCCATGTGTAATGAGATTGTGGAAGGGTGCCGCTTAATTAAGGATTTTTCACAAATTAAAAAAATATATTACTCTTTATTTAACTTTATACACCATGTACAGAGGTATATTTTGATACTTATGATATTTATTGTGGCGCTCTATGGCGCGTGAAAGGTGCGTGCGTGCGTGCGTTTATTAGGTTCTTATGTTTTTTCCTTGGAGTCAGAGTCAGAGACAGTTCCAAAAAGCTAGCGTGTCAGCCGCGAGTTAATCCTCCTCCTCTTTCTTCCTTCGTCCCGGTGTCCTCAGTCATATGGGAGTTGCTGGCAGAGAGTTAATCAGTGGCCCGATTTCCAACTCCTGCAATTCCTTCGGCAACAGTAGCGACGATCTTGGCGGCCACAATGTGTGTTCGGTACCCTTATCGTTTATGGCGTCTAGTCACATCGCCCGATAAAGAATCGATCAATCCCCGAGATGTCGATTGTTAAGCGACGCACGCAGCGCGCGTACACTCAGATCATAATGGCCGCTCTGATTGTCTCGTCGACAGCACGTGTCTTGCCTCGCGCTGAATAGTTTTATCGCGTTACCGCACCGTTGAGATCCTTTCCGCATCTACTGTGAAACACGTTCGCCCGCATTTGAGGTCTGTTTAAATAAAGTTTGGAAAGCAGGGAAAATCTCATTTTTCTCGACTAAGTGCCCTCGAAGCAATCATACCGCGGGAACGCTTGGAACGGTGATCGCATGGCTGTGTCATCACAAATTCATCCTGCACGCAGCAAGATCGCCAACATTTCTTTGGTCTTTCGAGCCGAATACTGTCAAGTATTTGACCTCAGTGAAGTGGCGAGCAGCAATTTGGCAGTCAGACAAGGTTATCTCATCGAGACGAGACAAGCGTCGCACCAGCGGCAGCACGCAACTCAACAAAAACAGCTGCAAGGCCCGCATCTAAGCATCAGAGACGCAGCCCGGCTCATATTACGTCATATCCTGACGCAATATCAACGTTTCGCGAGCGAAATTCTGTCGACGGTGGAAAACAAGGCCCGATCTGGACGACGTGCAACGGAAGCCATCCCTCAACGGCGCAGCATCTGCGAGAGGAACGTTTCCGTACAACAACACTCGACTGGAAGGCATCCAGCATCCGTCGCATCCTTTTTTTAGCATTAATTGCGTGCGTAACAAGGTAAGGAAGACCATTGTCTCCGTTGCCAACCAAGTTCCCTTCGCCGCGTCCGTTGCGTACATAGTTGCATTCAAGATGGTCGATGCAATCAGAAGCGACGACACTTAAGCGACAGCACGCGACCATAAAGGCATCATGTACGCGTATCAGAACTTATGTAGAGTCATAGTCGCCATTAATTCGTCAATAGTGGCTCATCTCGAAGAGCGGAAGGCGAAACTCGAGCACTATTGGGCGGAGTATAACGAGGTGCAATCGCGTCTAGAATTATTAGACGAGGCCGAAGGCTGCAATCGAGACGGTTTCGAGGAAGCGTTCTATGCGTTATCCATCAAGATCCGCGAGCTCATTTCCCCTTCGCCGACATTGCGTGTTCATCTTTTCTCCGTCCTCTTCAAGTGTTCGTGATACGCATATTCGGTTGCCTAAATTAAATTTACTAACATTTTTCAGCAAATATGATGAATGGTTCCCATTTTTCGATACATTCAATTCGGTTATTCATTCCAACACCTCTCAAATACGCAAAGATTTCAGTATCTACGGGCGTCACTCACCGGCAATGCAAACGCTGTAGTCAGTTCATTAGAATTGTCAGACGCTAATTACGACATCGCGTGGTCAATTCTCAGGGACCGATATGACAACAAGCGCGTGATTGTTCAAACTCATGTCAAGGCTATAATAGATTTGCCAGCTATGGCAAAGGAAAATTCAATCGATCTCAGAAGAATCTCTGACGGCGCCGCGAAACATTTGCACGCCCTTCAGGCATTGAAGCGTCCCACGATGCATTGGGATAATATTCTCGTCTTCATTCTAATCTCTAAACTTGACTCACTTACGTTACACGAGTGGGAAACTTCCTTAACGGGCAACGAGCTGCCGTCGCTTAAACAGCTGTTAGATATTATCGCTCATCGATGTCAGGTGCTCGAGGCTATCACAAGAGCCAGCACCACTTCCGCAAAGAAGGTCGAGGCAAAATCACAGCCAAATGTTAAGCGGTCATCGTCGTGCGCGGCTACCGTTAAACTGCCACTTCTGGCGATTCAAGGCGATCACGTTATTTATTATTGCAAAAACTTCATGGCACTTCCGGTATCGCAAAGGACTGCGGAAATTCGCAGTCGCAAACTCTGCGTTAATTGCTTGCGCTCCTCTTCTCATGCATCAAGTAAATGCACCTCTGGTCAATGCAAGATCTGCCAGGCAAAGCACAATACGCTGCTTCATATGCCCTCAGCTGCAGACCCATCGACTAACAATACCGATAAGGAAGTTGCATCTAAGGAAATTCCTCTTCCCTTCGTCGTAGCGACTCATGCTTCAGGATCATTTAATAGCGAACAAGTCATGCTTTCGACTGCGGTTGTGCTCATCTGCGACAGTGACGGCTCGCACAGGGCGTGCCGAGCTTTGTTGGATTGCGGCTCGCAAGCGAACTTCGTATCCAAGAAATTTGTGGAAGCGCTCGGTTTAGAAACGTGCCCATTAAATGTCTCGATTTCGAGCGTCAATGGCACGGTGACCTCGTAGTCACGTGGCTAGAATTACAATCGCGACTCAACTCGTACACCGCGGCTATCGAATGCATCGTGACTGATCAGATTACTGATAAGATTCCGGTGGTCTCTTCGGGGCGGGACAAATTTGATTTTCCGCGCAACATTCGTTTGGCTGACCCGCGATTTCACATAACGTCGGATATCGATCTGCTGATCGGAGTGGAATTGTTTTGGAATTTGATATGCGTTGGTCAAGTCAAGTCTTCCGACAAGCACCCAACTCTCCAGAAAACACGATTGGGCTGGATTTTGACGGGTCATTTGGGCAGCACCATACCGACCGCCTCAAGGGTTCACTCATTTCACGCGTCCGTAACCAATACGGAATTACACGAACATGTCAGTCGTGCCTGGCAAATGGACGACATATCTGCGCATTCGGACAATTACACAATGGAGGAAAGTATCTGCGAGCGTCACTTTTTGGACAACGTGGTTCAAAATTCTCAAGATATACGGTCAAGCTTCCGATCAAAGAGCAAATGTTAAATAACATTGGCGATTCGCGTGAAGCAACTCTCAAGCGATTGCGGGGCATCGAGAAGCGCTTCAAGCGCGATCCTACGCTTAAAATTCAATACGCGGCGTTTCTTGACGAATATTTATCGCTGGGACATATGCGACGACTAGAGCCACCTATTGCGGAAGAACCAATATCATTTTATCTCTCCCACCATTGCGTCTTCAAAACGGTCGAGCAAACATCGAAAATCCGTGTCGTATTCGATGCATCTTGCCGCAACAGTTCCGGCGTATCGTTAAACGATTCTAGTGGGACCGTTCAACAAGATTTGATCTCAATTTTGATGCGTTTCCGTTTTTTCGCTTATGTCATCACCACTGACATCATAAAAATTTATTGGCAGATTTTAGTGCATCCGTCCCGACGCGCCTGCAGAGAATTCTCTGGCGCGATGATCTCTCTGCTAATGTCGATACGTACGAACTCATTACCGTCACTTACGGTACAGCTTCTGCGTCATTTCTGGCCATCAGGTGCCTTAAGCATTTGGCTGAGCAGCACGCTCATCACTCGCGGTTTAGCATGCGTTCTTCAGGATTTTTATGTCGATGACATGCTCATCGGGGCGGATACAGTCGACGAATTAAAACTAATTCGCGATGAAACTATTCAACTGTTAAAATTAGGAGCATTCGAGTTAAGCAAATGGGTCTCGAACTGCCCTGAACTGTTGGAAATAAACAATCCTGACCGTGTGCTAGTCATTGTCAGAGATAATGCTGCAGATTCGTGGATTCTGGGCATGCAGTGGAATCAGTATCAGGATACATTCCAGTTTCTCTGCAAACTTGAAACAGAAGCCCACGTTGTGTCAAAACGAGTCATACTTTCCGAGGTCGCTAAATTATTCGATCCTCTGGGTCTTCTGGATCCGGTCATTGTGATCGCAAAACTCATCCTGCAAGATTTGTGGCAATTGGCCATCCACTGGGACGAGTCCGTTCCTCAAGACATCTACACTCGCTGGATCGCTTTCAGATCACAGATGGGTGATTTGAATCAACTAAAAATACCTCGATGCGTTAAACTCAATGCCCATCAATCAATCGTGGAAGTGCACGGATTTTGTAACGCCAGCCAGCGCGCTCTGACTTCGAAGCTTGCATATACCTTCGCACCAAGCTTTCTCAATGACCATCACTCTGAGTTACTGCTCAAGATCTCACGTCGCGCCGCTCAAGACCGTCTCGTTACCGCGATTAGAACTATCAGCCGCCTTGCTGTTGGCGCGCTTAATCAACAAGGTCAGAGAGTCATTGGAACTCTCGAAATGCCCGACTTATCTTTGGTCGGACTCGACGATCGCGTTAAATTGGATAACCTCCCCCTCACGGCGGTGGTCGGTTTTTGTGGCAAATAGGGTGGGTGAAATTCAGCGCTTAACAGAAATCAAACACTGGCGTCATGTCGCATTCTCCGACAACCCTGCCGATATATTGCGAGGGCTAAATCCGTGCGACGTGATCAATGCTGAGAGGTGGTGGAATGGCTTCGAATTTCTAAAATGGGATGAAAAACACTGGCCGCCCAGTGTCTTCACGCGTTTGGACAACGATCTTCCCGAACAAAGGAAAATCCGCGTAGTCATTTCCATTTCCCATCCTTGCGTCGTCGACTTGTTAAATAAGTATTCCAATTTAAATAAAATATGTCGCATCACAGCGTATTGTTTGCGATTATCCAAGGCGCATCAGGAGCACGCGGTATCTGATTTCGTGTCCCCCGTTGAAACATCTATCGCTTTAAATTGTATTTGCAGAACGGGGCAACTGCGAGCGTTCTATCGCGAATATCAAGTGCTAGTCAAAAACGAAATTGTAAACGCTTCTAGTAATATCTTATCGCTACCTCCTTTCTTACATGAAAGCGGACTAATGCGAGTTGGCGGGAGATTGAAAAATTCAAATCTCGCGTTCAATGCGTGCCATCCAATTCTCCTGCCACGCAAACATATATTAACTCAGCGTATTATAGAGCGCGAACACATACGAAACTTGCACACGGGTCTGCAAGCCCATGGCTTTCGTGCGCCAGCGCTTTTGGCCGCTATCATTGCGCTCCACCGTGCGTGGAATAATACAAAAATGTATTACCTGTTTTAGGGCTAAACCTAATCAATCAGAAGCCTTAATGGGCTCATTACTAACCAATCGAGTTAGCGTCTCTAGACCTTTCTCTCGTTGCGGTGTAGACTGCCGGGGCGCTCTTGTTACGTGAGGGAAAGTCGAAACGCGTGGAGTCACAAATCATACGTTTCGCTTTTTGTGTGCTTCGCCACGAAGGCGGTCCACCTAGAGTTAGTAAATGATCTTACGTCTGAAGCATTTATTGCCGCCTTTACGCGATTTATTTCTCGTAGGGGTAGACCCACGCACATGTATTCGGATAACGGGACCACTTTCGTGAGCGTTCATAAGCAAATTCAGGAATTATACGATATATATAACGATCAACAAGTTCAATCCGAGATTAAGAATTTTCTGCGTGAGTTGGAGATTTCATGGAGCTTCATCCCGCCTAATGCACCCCATTTTGGAGGTTTGTGGGAGGCAGCCGTGAAATCTGTCAAATACCATATGATTCGGATCATGGGCAAGGCTTATTTGACCTTTGAGGAAATGCAAACGATCCTCTGTGAAATAGAGGCGATCCTCAATTCGGGTCCCCTCTTACCGTTAAGCGCCGACCCTAACGACCTAGCGTATCTAAGTCCGGGACATTTCTTGATTGGCACGACTTTGAATGGTCTTCCTTGCGTTGACTTGAGCGACGTCATCGAAAATAGGTTGCTGCGGTGGCAACGCGTAGAGCAAATCCGGCAGCATTTTTGGCGCAGATGGAATAATGAGTATCTTCACTCTCTACAAGCACGAACCAAATGGATGGCTAACAAGAGAATTCAGTTGTCAACTAATCAACTTGTGCTCATAAAGCAGCCGAACCTAGCTCCACTTCAGTGGGCAATGGGGCGGGTCCAGGAGGTTCATCCCGGTCCCGATGGCATCGCGCGCACTGCAACTGTGAAGATTGCCAAGGGTTCCTACGTGAGGCCACTGTCTAAGCTATCAATATTACCAATCGAAACTTAGTCTATACATTATTAAGCATTTAGGTTTAAGTGCCTTCAACTGTTACCTTCTAAGTATATCAGGCTTCGCCCAAGCTTCTCTTTATCGTGGAATAAGAATAATTTATTATATTGTTTTCAGTTTGCGTATTTAGACATCAAGTTTTGTTGATTTTCAGTGCAATGACTACATGCGATATTGAGTCGCATCGGAGCAATTCGTATTTTATGTTACGTTAAAGAGTTCATGCTTGTATGTCACATTGAAAGTTAACCCTTTCAAGGCGGGCGGCGTGTTCGGTACCCTTATCGTTTATGGCGTCTAGTCACATCGCCCGATAAAGAATCGATCAATCCCCGAGATGTCGATTGTTAAGCGACGCATGCGGCGCGCGTAATCGATCCGGTACACTCAGATCATAATGGCCGCTCTGATTGTCTCGTCGACAGTACATGTCTCGCCTCGCGCTGAATAGTTTTATCGCGCTATCGTTGAGATCTTTTCCGCATCTATTATGAAACACGTTCGCCCGCATTTGAGGTATGTTTAAATAAAGTTTGGAAAGCAGTGAAAATCTAATTTTTCTCGACCAAGTTCTCGAAGCAATCATACCGCGGGAACGCTTGGAATGATGATCGCATGGCCGTGCCACCACAAATTCATTCTGTACGCAGCAAGATCGCCAACAATGTGCTCGTCTGCTTGTGATGCAGGGTCGTCTTGGATCCCTGACGGGGGTATTCTCTCGCGGGAACTCTAGTGTAAGCCTCCACAGAAAAAAGAGTAAATACCTGGATCGAGCGGCTTATTCGTCTTCTCCGTCGGTAGTCCTTCTGGTATGCGTGGAGGATCGGAGCGGTCCCGGCGATGCTTCTGTGGCAGGGTGTAAACCTCTTGTTGCCAGAAAGTAAATACCGTAGAGGCCTGAATGGGGCTCTCTCTGCTTCGCGAAGGTAACGAGTTCGCTTTACAAGGAGATGCAAAGGCCCGAGGGTGACCTTGCTTCGCAGAGAAATGTAAAGGCCCATGAACGAGCTCGCTTTGCGAGATAGCATGAAGGCCCGAGGGGCTCACTTCATCGAGTTATGTCTAATACTAGAGTAGAGGCCTTTAACGAGCTCACTCTAACTCTAGTGAGAAAATGCTGAAGAGCCCTACTTCTATGAATGGTGAACCATTCTTGCGCGCGAGTTGCTGTTATGTCGCGTAGCTCTTTCGCGGCGGTCGGAACTCGCGCCGAGCGGGCGCTCAGTCAGTCAGCGTCAAGCCGGGCGAGCGACTCAGGGGCGGCGCGCCCCGGCGACTCGATTAGTGATGTTTTAAACCATCACAAAGATAATAAGAAATAACTTTTTAAATCACGTATCAATCATGACATATTTTTCAAAGAAAAGATAAGTTTCTTGGAATAGATGATAAGAATAACTGTGAACATCTTATTTACTTGTCATTTATGTAATAATTTCTAAACGTACTTAATAATGACATAATTTCTAAATGTTCATATACAATAAATTCATATTTTGTATCATTTACTCATTATATTTATTACAATAATAATACTCGATGAAAAAATATTTTAAACATAATGACTTCTTGCACCATGAACATCTTACTACAGCTATATTACTGTAACCTTCGATATCACATGTTTTTGAACTTTTATCGAAACTAAATTCTACTGGATTTTCAAATGGTCCTTCGTTTGTATAACCATTTTTAAATCACGAATATTTAAATAAGTTGTGACATCGCGGAAATGAAAATTGATTATGTATCAGAGATTGTAATTTTATTATATTATTTCTTTCACGTAAATATATATTATTTTCCAATAGTAAAACATTATCTGAAAATCTTTTAGCAAAATTTTTCCAAATTCTAAATCCGTAAACATGTAATGGTTGTATTTTTCCTGTAGTGCCTTTTGATATAATCATAGTAGTAATATATTTTCTTGCAGGTGTTAAATCTGAAATAATATTGGGACAATGTCCAGTCCATGAATTGATAAGAAGAACGCTATTAGAAACAATGTTTGGAAAATAAGTTTCTTCTAATCATATTTTAAAATAATCTGTAAGAAATATAAATGCTAAATTAATAATTATTTTATGAGATTCTTAAATAAATTATAAAATATATCTTTGAAATGACATAGAGATTATAATTTCATTATATTATTTCGTTTATGCAAATTTATATTTATTTTTTAATAGTGACATAGTATCTGAAAATCTGTTGTAAAAGGAAATTTATTTAATTACCTAAAGTCATTTACCAAATTTAGATGCTTTTACAATAACATTTATTGGTGTAAATAAGATTTCTTGTACTCTTGGTTCAAATATATCATTAGTTTCTTTTAATACAATACAATAAAAGTGACAGCAAATTTCCATTACATGATATTATTTGTTATATAGTGTATGAGTGTGTTGTTGATGATAGATTGCACACTCTCCTTTCTTTATTCCTTTATTAGACAATGATCTTCCAGAATGAATTTCCAATTGGAAACCACTTTGATCAGAATTTAAAAAAATTTTCAAAAACTGTTTGATAAGTGATTTTACTGTTTTTAGAAAATCATCACCTGTATTTTGCAAATTAACGGAATATTCTATTATTCTTCTAATTACAAATTTTGTAATTTTTCTCGAACAATTCGGGACTTTTTGAATCTTAATACCCAACTATGAAATGCTTTAAATATAGGATTTAAATTTCCTATTTCTTCTTAAGCTTGTAAAACCCATTTTCTTTGTAAATCGATATCATGAACTATGAATCCTGATTCAACAGCTGTAGTACATTTATCATGTGTAAATTTGGAGATGTAAGATAATTTTTCTATACAATTTCCTGAATGTAATTGTTCTTCCCATCGTCTTAATTGACGGTTAGATGAAACTCTTCTAAATTTATTTTGTATTAATTTTCCTTTTATTGTTATTTTTTTCATTAATATCCCAATTCAATATTCAACAGTTCGTCTTTTATAAGAACTATCTGCGTCATCATTTGAACATTGAGGTTGAGAATTTAAATTATCTTTACTCCATGCTTCTTCGTCATGTTCAATTATTTCAGAATTATGTAGTTTATAAGGTTTTTGATAATCGAGATAGATTTCTTCTGTTACTTCCAACCCATTATAGTGAAAAATGCAATCCAACAATAATTTTTATATGTGTTCTTTTAATTCTATTTTTGCTTCAGTGACTGGTATTTCTGTTAGATATACTGAACTTATAGATACTAATAAAAGTCTAACAACATTAAGTGGATTGATAATCATGTCTAAAAATGTTAAACTTTGCTTTGTATCGTAAAATAAAAACAATTTAACAAATTGTATAGATATGATTACGACTGCACTGACTGAACGTAAGACTGCTACATGAATATTCTTATACTGTCCATTTATTATACAATAATTATCTTGAATGTATATATGAACTTATATTACCGCACAGTTATTCCTATCATTTATTCCAAGAAATTTATCTTTTCTTTGAAAAATATGTGATACGTGATTTAAAAGGTTATTTCTTATATCTCATTACACATGACGATTCTCAGACGCGAGAGATTTTCTAACAATTTAAATATACTTTACAGGGTGTTCTACGTAACTATGATCACGATTTTTCCGGCACTTCCGATGATTTGACAAAAATTAGTTTGGATAAATGTTAATCAGTTTTCAATCAGCTACAAATTGTAATAAAAATTTGCAAAATACTCTTTTTTAGGAAAAAAGTCAAGGTCACCCAAATTTTTTTAAATGGCACTACATATTTTTTACTTCATAATATTGTAATTGATGTCAAGACGAGTTCAATGACTTACTATACTATGACCTTGAGATAACCTTACAATTATGGGATTAATGAACGGAAACGTTTTCGTGAAAAATTATTTTATTTGTATTAAATTTTTTATGTGGACTATTCTACAGTAGAAAAAGATTTTTATATCTGCTACTTTTACAGACATGGATTCTTGTTTTTTAAATGAAACTACATACAAAACAACAAATAGTAAACAAAAATAGTAGTATAACAAAAAAGTAGAACAAAAAATTATAATAAATTTTAATGAAAGAAATTATGTAATTACAATAAGTGTTCGAATTGTAGTTGTACATTTTCTTGTAGGTACAATTCTGCTCTATGTAATAAATTTCTATTAGTTGCTCTTATAATGCTGTCACGGCGAATTTTTTCGCATGCTGTACGGATTTCTTCGCTGTTTTAAATGTTCATATTTTGAATTGGTAGATTATTGATTGCAAATGACCCCATAGAAAAAAATCTAGTGATGACAAATCGGGGAATCGAGGTGGCCAAGGAATTGATCCGTAAGTGCCCAACCAACGTTCTCCGTATTTTGAATTTAGATATTGAACCAACAATCCGAGCATTATGAGATGGACAACCATCTTGTTGGAAATAAATACATTGCACAACATCATTCGGAAGTAACTTGTAACAATGTTGGAAATTGAGAACAAAGAAAATTTAAATAAGCTTGGGCTGTCAAATTCTGTTCATAAAAGTAAGATCCAATCAGATGACCGTATACTAGACCACACTAAACATTCACTGTAACTTTCTGTTGAAAATTATGTTCTCGGAACTAATGGGGATTATCCTTCGACCAAAAATGATGATTATGACGATTAATTACACCATTAATTGAGAACTTACATTCATCTGTTCATAGAATATTTTGTATTATTTCAGAATTACTTTTGTATGTGACAATTAGCTATGCTATAAAATTTAGCTATGCAATAAAATTTAAACGACGTTGTGAATCAGTTATACGTAAATGTTGTACTTTGGTCATTTTGTAAGGATGATAACGATTCTGTTTTACCATCTTATGAACAGAACTTTTAGATAAACCAAGTTTCAGTAGCAATTGCATGAATGGAAGTGTGCGGATTTTCTTCTAAATGTGCTAAGACATAAAAGTCTGCAGTTGTACTTAAATACGGTTTGTTCTTTTCTTTTTTTCAAATTCTCCATAATTTCTTAAATTTTTTTCAATGTTATAAAACATTGTTGCACACGAGTGATGTCTCTGTGGATATCTTGTGGCATACAGAATTGCAGCTTCACGTGCATTCCTTTTACATTCACGAATATTAACAGCATATCAACTTTCTCATTAGGAATACATTTTCGACAAACTGAGACTGAACTATGATTTGCTCTAACAACTAAGACTGAACACAAGAGTTCACGTGATCATATGATAACTTATACATAATCTTCAAAAAGGCATTTAAACTCAATAATTGATAGACAAAATAAAAACAATATATAAAGTACCGTTAAATAAAAGAAGAGGTTTGGTAGATGGAATAGGTTCTATTGCCAAAAATTGTTCGGCACCATGGACGCCAACAATGAGAAATTCATTAATGATCAATAACTAGCCGTGTTACACGAAAATGTGATAATAAAACATGCTGTAAAAATTCAACTGAAAGTCATTAATTCGACCATTGCACACATAGACAATTTAGAGCGACATTCGAAGAAAATGAAAAGACAGTAGCAGTATTTGAAAAAATTAAAGGACAAGGATATTATTTTAATCGTAGATAATATAACTTGGACAAACGTTTTACCTTACTTAAAGCAATAACGGACGATCTAATGAGAGACAGCATTGAAACGATCGATAACATATATCAAAAAAGAGATTTTGCATTCAATGCCAATAAAAAGAGTAATGCCAATAAAAATATAATTACTAATTTAAAAAAGAAGCGATTACGGGATTATCAAAGGAATTATATTTTCCATTCAATTTAAATAGCCAAAAGTAGATGATAATAGAAAAAAATTACTAAAATTAATGCTTACTACGATCGTAACAATATTTATACTATATTACGATTCCCTTTAACGATATCACCGATGTATGATATGTGACATCCATACTTGTATTCGACCATGACAATATATTTGTATCAGTAAAAGTAGATAACGACTTAATAGATGTCCATTTCCATCAATGTAGATTAACTTTAATCTCGGTTCAACTTACTCTTCGTCTTTTTCTAATCTTTAGAACTAGAAAAATACAAAGATTAAGTTGAATCGAAATTAAAGTTAATCTGCATTGGTAGAAACAGGCCTCAGACAAATACATCTACAGCACGATGACAAGCGAAAACATAGGAGAGATCGGGACTAATAGACTCATTTTTCAATTTCGAATTTTAATAGACAAAATTAAAAGATTTATCGAAAAAATGAATTTTACACCAGTTACTACATACATTTGACTACCTAATAATATTTTAATAATAAGGGGAAACTGATAACTAATATGAAAAATTTTTATAAAAATATATTTTAAACACAAACATTTGCTTCGCAGAGCAAACAATACTTCTTTTTGCAAAATTTGTTTATTTCGTGCAAAAACACGTCAAATAAACCTAATTTTCGAGATTGGATATGAGGGAACTAAACTTATAACATTTACCACTGAGGAAAATCTCTTTAAAGGAATAAAATTTTGAGTATTATAAGAGTCGTCACTAAATGAATCATATAGTTCCATGCTGTGGTTAGTCTACTATTCCCATCCGTTCATTTTTTAAAAACATTAACAATATACGATAACAAAGATACATAAACAAAAAAATCTGTTGGACTTTATTAAGTAAGAACTACACTTACTATCTAAGTAGAAATCAAATACGATCTCAGACAATCATATACGATAGTAAAACAAAAACTTTAAGAATAAAAATATTTACTTAGGTGTACGATTTTTTAAAATTGTGGCATAACTTCTATCATAGATGTGTCAATAAGATGTTACAGCTTAGCGGCAATCGCTGCTGCGTGTTCAGACACGTTTACGCATGTCTCTCGTGTTTTATTTTTAATGTAGCCTCATTAAATGATTATTCTACTTACCCCTATATTCAATTGACCCTGATCTCCCCTTATGTGAGCGAAACATACATACATTGTAAAGCGAATAAACAAAAACACTATATGTGAATTACAAATGTACTTAAATGAAAAGAATCATTATGACAATTGCGATTCACGTCACCACATACATTGTGGATTTTTTCTATCTTAAAATTGTGTTATCTGCTCTGAAGTCTCTTTTCGTTGAGGCTGTTAGAGTACTTTGTTTCCAGTGAAATAAAGTATTAAAGGGTTTTCGGGGTCGCTGACTTCAAATCCGGACCCAAAATTTGAAAATTCAAAACAGCTGAACTAATATGGCGGACGGAAATGCTAAAAGTCACCCGATTTCGGTAAAATGTAACGTTAGAGGGTTTCGTAGTTGCGGATTTTAAATCCGAACTTACAATTTAAAAATGAAAAATGTCTGATTCAATATGGCGAACGGAAATACTAAAAGTTCTCCTATTTCTGCGAAATGTAATATTAAAGAGTTTTTAGAATGGAACGTCATTTTGTATTTCTCAAACAATTTCGGTTTCCTTATACGGAATAAAAAATCCTTCTCCAGAATAAAAGAAAAAACGCAAACATCTTTGAAAAAATAAAACTGGTATCAAAATCCACAAAAAAAATTGTAAATTACAGTTTTTTGTTATCATGTAGATTGTTCCTTCATATATGTGTGAATATCCTTCACATACGTATGTAGTCCTTAGAAACGCGCGCCGAAATGACTTTTTAGTCTTGAAATGCTAACTCTACTAAACTATCGCAGTAATATCACAAATTAAATTGACTAGCAATTTAACAAATTTTTGATGCTTATGATGTTTACATACAGTATATAAATTCACACAAGAATCATACAAACATTTAAGATCTAGACCGTTTAAGGTCCGCTTTGATTTCTATAATTTGTGTTATTACATATACGTCCTATAATATTTTATATTGTAAAAAATAAAAAATAACTCATCCAAAATTGGACGGAAATGTTATGGAAATGATAAAAGTCTTTCAATTTTGATAAAATATTATAAGGTTATAGAGTTATAGGGTTATAGGGTTTTTGATGTTGCTGTTCGAAATCGAACACAAAATTAGAAAATTCAAAATAGCTGAACCAATATGGTAGATGAAAATGTTTGAAAATGTTCAAAAGCATGTTCAGCCTATAAAAAGTTAGTCCCCCTAATACAAGTCAGCACAATTTTCAAAATCCTAGGCACAACGATATTAAGGAAATGCTGAAATGATGACTGAACTTGATTGATGTCGATAAAACAAATTTTTAATTCCAAATAAAATATTTCGTACATCAACGAAATGTTACACACATTAATTAAAACCTTATATATATTAAATAAATTATTAAGTAAAACATTACACACACATACACACAACACACACACACACACACACACACACGCACACGCACACTCGCACGCACGCACACACGCACGCACGCACACGCACACGCACACAAATTTCTTGCTCTACTATATCTTATATATCACGTAAATCCAAGATTATGTACACTCAAATCGTACTTTTCAAGCCATTTCTTTTGTAAGTTTCAAAATTATAATTGAAGGTCTCATGATATTCTTATAAATTATATAAATATGGAAAAATACTTTTTGTTTGGATATCCTTGTATTCATTTACATATATGTGAAAGAAGAGTTTACAAGGTAACAGAAAACTGTAATTTACAATTTTTTGTGGATTTTGATACCAGTTTGTATTTTTTCAAAGATGTTTGCGTTTTTTCTTTTATTCTGGAGAAGGAAAATTGTTCAAGAAATATAAAATGACGTTCCATCGGTAATTCAGCGTCCTCTTAAGAGCACTTTACTCTTGAGAAAACAATTCTAAGCGATGTATTAGATAAAAGAAAAGTGTTTGTTAGTATACAATGCGTTATTTTTAGTAACAATAGTAATTTGTTATAATAAAATTGTTAAAATCAGACGTGTGCAGGGATTGGCTTATATCATAAGATAAGACCAGGTTAACTCGCTGTACCGTATCTGCGAACATTTAATTACAATTTAACTTTGACAAAATGCTTTATATTTAATATTTCTATATTAAAATGAAGTAGAATTAAAATGTACACTTATTTTTCAGTAAAACATTTTGCTATTTGATCATTACAATATAATTTTGAAAGATACAATTTTTACTGAAAAGTACATATCTATTATCTAATTTTTATATCTATTACTTTTCTATTATGTTTTTATTACTTTAATATCAGTTTATCACAAAGGTAATGTATACTGTGATATATGTATATTGTACTAATTTATCCCACAATAATTTATCCCATTTTGTACTAATCTATCCCACAAATACTACAATGCAGCATGTCGTATTTTATTTATTGCAAAGAAACTATACAGTGTATAGAACCATTACTGGTATGAAAATGTAGAGAAAGGTTCTATTATATTGATATATTTTAATCATAATAATTAATTGTTTAAAAAATCTGATGAAATTGTGAAAACTGTGCCAATGAGACCCGGTCTCCCCTATTGTATAGTTTTTAGAGTCGCTGATTCTGAATCCGCATTCCAAATTTGAAAATTCAAATTGACTGAACTATTTGATAGATGGAAATACTGAAAGTTTTTCAATTTTTCGAAATGTAATATTAGAATTTCAGAGTCGTTGATATTGAAACCGAGTTAAAATATAACTGAAGCAATATGAGCAGATAGAAATATTATGGAAATGCTAAAAGTCTTCCGATTTCAGCTAAATGTGGCATTAAAGCACATTTTATGGGATTGTGAATTTTGAATGATTCCGGATTCAAAATTTAAAAATTTGAAAATTAAAAATGGCTGAACTAATGTGACAGATAGAAAAACTATGGAAATACTAAAAATCTTTCAATTTTGGTGAAATGTAGCGTTAAAGGATTTTTGGGGATTGTTGTTCCAAATCTGGGTCGAAGTTTGAAAATTCAAAATGACTCAATCAATCATTATTCAGCCATTTTAAATCAATATTCAGCCAGGGCGGATGAAAATGCTACAAGCCTTCCGATTTTAGCAAAATGTAATACTAAAGCATTACTTGTACGAGGGGTATCCAGAAAATAAGTTCCGTTTGTATTATACGTTTAGTAAGGTCGATGTATGAGCGAGCTGGCAACACAGCTTTGAAGAGGGGAAGCTACCGAATAGAATGAGCGGTGTTCGGCGTCAGTAGCTCGTGAAACACGGTCAGGAGAGGTTATCAAAATGGAGTCCTCCACTTCGCGTCCCGCCACCTCCATTCCGATTCCTTCTCGAGTTGTTTTGCGCGGCATCATTCAGTTTCTTTTTGCTCAAGATTTTAAATCGGTTGATATTCACAAACAGCTTGTTTCTGTATATGGAGAGAGTGTGATGAGTGAATCTATGGTGCGGAGATGGNTTCCAGATATACAAAATGTATTGAGATTGACGGGAATTATGTAGAAAAAGACTAGAAGTTGTCAAGTATTATCCATGTAAATTTTAGATTTTTTCAATAAAAACTTTATTTGTAAAAAAAAAACGGAACTTATTTTCTGGATACCCCTCGTAGTTTTATTTCAATGCAATCATAGAAATGAATAATATAAGAAATATGTTTTATATACACTCATGTGTTAATTTTTTTTTAATTTGTTAGGAATAATTATCGTATAGACTTTCATTCTTTCTCTGTAAAATTACAATATAATATAACTAAAAACGTATGGAATTACATCTTATTATTATTCCTTATTTTCCATATGGCAATATTTTTTATTAAATTAATAAGTTAACGAAACGATTGTAAGTAAGATAGTTTAAAACAATAGACAAGATGAAATTTTTATATACGCAGGACATATTTATTAATATGTAATACGTAATGCATAATATATTAATTGTAAATGAGATTAAGTATTGTAAATTAATTTTACAATACTAGACATATGTAAAATAAAAATTTAAAACAAATTTAATATGAAATGTAACCTTTCCATATTAATAATACAGCCTTTAAAAAAATTATAAAAATGTTACCATATATATCATTTAAAAATATCCAACACTTGATTTATACAATATGTAAATAAAAAAAAAATTAAATAACACTTGAAAATTATTATTTCGTTAAGGCTGTTAGAGTTCTAGATTCTAATAAAATTTGCTATTATGAGGTAATCGGGATCACTGATTTCAAAATTGGGTTCAAAAAAATCCTGCACAATATCATAGGATTTTGACCCTCGTGAAATTGATTAAATTTTAGTATGTTATAATTCTTGACTCATTGATCAAAAGTGTCCATAGGCACAAAGCTTGAAATGACTAGGTTTTTTGTTATAGCCGTTTAAAGTTTTATTTTATTAATGTCTCAAAAGTAAGTTTCTGTAATAAATTAAGAGATTTTAAATAACAATATGCTAACCACTCTCTGAGGTAGAGGTGGGAGTATTTTCACTCCCACTTCCACCTCATTCCACCTCCACTCCACCCCACTCCATCCCCACTCCTATTTCCATACACATACGCCCGCGCGTGCATTTTTATGAAAAAGGTGCATTATATAAAAATCGAAGTTTCATGTGCGTGCGTGCGTGTGCGTGTGCGTGCGTGTGTGTATGCGCGCGCGCGCGCGCGCGTGTCTGTGTGTATGCATCAATAGTACATTTATGATTTTAGATTTTTGCCCGTTCTCAGAATTACCCAGAATAAATGATGTGAATGTGACGGGCGTTTTATTCCTTTGGAGTGCTTGATTTTTGTGAGTCCCCTTGCCTCTCACGTTTGTGGTGCTTGATTTTCGTGGGTTCCCTTGCCTCTCACGAATTTGAACTTTTATTTTAGTAATCTATAACCTCTACATTATTATTGAGATGTCCTTGGTCTGCTCTATGAGCTGCATCCATTGTTGTATGCAACAAACTTCTGTCGGGATATTTAATATGTGGTTGATGGCGTGCATACAGTCCAGACACCACAAAATATGTGCAACGTGTGTATATACACAGTGCGACAAATATGTTCCCGGACAGGGCCTGAAAATCATAATTGAAACAACAATATGCATATTTTTTGGTTTTATTATTCAAAATATTCTCCTCTGGCTTCAATACACTTGTTACAGAGATTCAATAGTGATTCAAATGCATGTTCTAGCTCAGTTTGCGGAATTGCCTCTAGTGCCTGTAGAAGCTGATTGGATGGTCGGAATGTCATCAAAAAAGCATCCTTTCAATTTCAATTTCAATTTTGGGAATAATGAGAAGTCGCAGGGGGCCAAATCAGGTGAATACGGTGGATGGTTTAACACAGAGACACGATTTCGAGTCAAACATTGACGGACAATCAATAAAGTGTGACTCGGTGCATTATCATGCAACAAAGATCAATTTTCTGGATCACGATATTCGGGGCAAATACGATGAATTCTGCCCATCAATCGCTTTAAAACTTCGAGGTAATATGCACCAGTAATTGTTTGGCCAGTTGGAACAAACTCTTTGTGGATAATATCTTTGCTATCAAAGAATGTGATGAGCATTGTCTTGATTTTTGATGGAACTTTTCGTACTTTTTTGCTTGTGGTGAATTTTTTGACTTCCATTCCGCACTTTGACGCTTAGTTTCTGGATCATATTGAAAGTACCATGTTTCATCACCCGTAACAATTGATTTTAGGAAGTTTGGATTATTTTCTGCGGCTGCAACGATGTCTCTGGAATAATTGATTCTCGCTGATTTTTGATCGCTTCTTAATGTGTGTGGAACAAACTTCGCACAAACCTTCGTTTTACCCAAATCTTCATCATGTAATATGGTTCGAATCGTTTCTCTACTGATATTTAAAGCCTCCTCCATCATTTTTAGTGATGCATTGCGATCGTTTGCAACAAAATCACGTACTTTTTTAATCATTTCGGGTGTTCGAACCAAAATTGGCCGTCCTGATTTTTTGTCATCTTCAAGGGTCTCTCTGCCTTCCAAAAAACGCTTATGCCACTCAAAAACAGCTGTACGACCTAGACATTGACTGCCGTAAACTTGTTGCATCGATCGGAATGTTTCTGATGCACTTTTATCAAGTTTTGCGTTAAATTTAATCACTGCTCTTTGTTCCATATTAAAATTTCTACCTCGACTTCAAAATCTTGTTTAACATGAACTGTCATATCTTCGTTATATGTTAATCAAAATGAATGAAACTTTGACAGATGATAGCAAAATGTTCAACCTTTAAAATGCATGTTTGAATGCACAGATGTCGCTACTGTTGCTGAGATGTGGTTGCTGAGATGTGGTTCGTGTCCGGGAACATATTTGTCGCTCTGTGTATACCAAACGTTCTTGCTCTAGACTGATATGTGCAATAATATCCGCTTATAACGTTATCTTCTTCTGTAATGTCTTCTTGGTTAATGTAGGCTATGAAAACCTGATGTTTTGTAGCATTTCGAAATCTCGAATAAATCCTAATTCTGACAAAATTATTTTCATTTAATAATATATCAATTTGAAGTTCATCATCTCCGTCTCTTTGCAGTTTATCTTGGATGATGGCAATAGATTAACCTAATAAATACCTACTATTATATCTCATAGGTAATCGATATCAAGCTGTGGAAAATCAGGTACTTGATTGTTTAAGCTTTGCTATTGAGCATGTCTATTACGCAAATTATCAACTTCTACTCGTGCTTGTACTACGTTTGCTGTTTGTCTATTGCAACATTTCTCTAGCAACTTCAATAGTTGCTTCCTGCATATGTATAAGAGGATGATATTTATTAATAATTGCTTCAACAATTCTATAGTAATCACCAATATGTCTTGCATTTTGAATATTGAACGTGTGTTCGAATATTTTAAAAATTGTTCTAAGGTGCCCATTTCTCGCTTCAACTAACCATCTGGTTTTTGTAATTAGGTGTGTGTCGTTTGCAGTTTCTGTTGCAAGCTGTCGCTGTCCACGTTCAAGTAATGCTGGCATTTTATAATTAATACTTAAGTGTTAAAGAAGTGGTATAACATCCTCTATCCACTAAAAATATATCCCCATTTTGAAAATAATTAGTTAAAGTCTGAACATCCTTTTCAAATTCATTTTGAAGTATCGTAGCATCATTATTCCGAGAATCCGAAAAATATGGTCCTAATATAGATAAAATATATCCATCTGTGGCAATTAATGTTGGCTTCAATAAATGTCTACCTTTATGTATGAAGTAAGACTGTCTTAATACGAAAATTACTACTCTTATGAATGTATGCGTAAGTAGCATCACATATGGCGATAGCTCTTGGTATGTTAGGTTGTTCATTGTACAGTACGTTAGCAAATGACGTAACATGTTGATTTATAAATTTTTGTACTGATAGCCTCCATGCCTATATTTTAGCGTAAAAACCTTGTTGACAATGACTTTTGCACCGAACTAATTATCATACTTACAGCTTATCTGCTAGAATAATTAAAACGAAAAAATCTTTTAACGGCATATACCACAACGCAAGATGTTCGTAGCGAAAATTTTTATATTTTAATTATGTAACAATTGAAAAAATAAACGTTTCAATCTTAAATTAGGTCATCTTCAGTATTACGAAATTATAAATTCTGAATAACGCATATAATACAATATCGCGGAATAATATAAAGAATTTAAAATGCCGAGTTATAAATTATAAGAAAAATTTTTAAATAATAATATTCACAACAAGTTATCTTTGCTGAGTTAAATCTTCAAAGAGAAGGTAGTCGAATATTATGTCCTATATAATCTTGTTAAACTGTCTACTATTGTTAAAATTCAGTCAATTAGTCCTATCGCTAGTCCTCTTTATTTATATATAATTTCCAGATTCTAATAAAATGAATATAGTAAAATTAATAAATCAGAGTTACAATTAAGAATTAACATTAATATCTTATCTATGTGCAATAATTTTTATGAGTCCTATCCAGATATGGTGAACTTATGTTAACGAATAGAATATTAGAAACTATATGTTAAACTCAGATCATGACAGTACAATTTATAAACAATTTTCGTCGAAAAATCGAAGGAGAGAGTAACTCTGGAGTTAAGTGGGGAAAGCTATATTAAGCAAAGGAAAATATGCTTCGGATAGGCGTTTTGTATCATTTTGTATGTTAATAGCTTTGGTTTGTTTTTTTAATGAATATCATTTCAGACATGAATCTTTTTTGAAAACATGGTTCTGAATCTAACAATGAAATATTCTTCCAATCCAATTCATGTTCATATTCCAACTGATGTTCCGACACTACTGTGAACTTTTGGATCTCTTAATATTCGCTTCATATTTCTTTATCCTTGCTTTAATTTTCCTTTTAATCTGACCAACATATGAAACATCACAATCGAGGCAACTTATTTTATATACTACATTACAATGTTCCATTATGTCTAACTTATCCTTACCTAATCTAATGACCGATTTTAACGTGTTCATGAGTTTATAAGCTTTGAACTTATTCTTTTCGACCACTGGTTTAAAATTTTCTGAAATTTCGTGCATGTAAGGTATCGTAAAATAATTCTTTGGATTATTATTATTCGGATCATTGAAGTTCTTGATTGTATTAGTATATAAGTCTTTTTTCCTCGACAAGGCTTTTATTCTGCTATTAATTGGGAAGAAGATAAAATTTAAAGGATAGCCATTAGAGAACAGAACATCGATCATAGACTCAATATTTTTCTTATGATAATCCGGATGCACAAGGAAAAGGATTCTGTCGAGCTGCCCGATTATCCTCCTTTTTTGTGTTCTATGGGTGATTAGATTTGTAATTTAAATAGCGTCCCGAATTCGTTGGTTTTCTATAATTATCAAATCTTATGAGACTCTCAACAATCCTCCAATTAATGTTCAGAAAATCAACAGTACCTTCACAATTATGCTCAACTGTAAATCTCAGTTTGTTATGATACGAGTTAAACTTGTCTAATATTGCATAGATCTGGTTGTTAAGAATAACAAGTAAAATGTCAGCCACATACCGATAATAAACTGGAATAACTTTGTTGACGTTCGACAGAATGTGATTTTCTAAATCTTGAATAACAAGATCCGCTAAGATTGCTGACAAAGGTGATCATGAGGTCCCATGAGCATATCAAAAATCTGTTTAAAGTATCGATTGTCAAATTTGAAATAAGTAGAGTTGAAAATTAAAGAGACGGCGTTTAAGAATTCTTTCATCGACATGCTAATGTATTTCGATATATAACTCCATCTTCCCTTAATAATTCTCATGACTAATTCTTCTGGAATGTTAGTATAACAATTTATAACGAAACATCCAGAGATTTTGATCATACAAGCTGATAAAGAGAATTCGATCATAGTAATGAATTCTATTAATTATAATAATAAAATGCAGGCAATGCTAACTGATAGTACGACATATATAAATATCAAGAAAGATCCTACAACTATGATGATAAACCAAATTCATATATTGTTAGCAAGGTGGAACAACATGAAATATATAGATTTTTCTACGTATAAAATACATAATGTCATTGATGGATTGGTGTCGAGATCATATGGGTTGCCAAAGATTCATAAGATTGGAAATCCATTGAGAATGATCGTCAGTTGTATTAATAGTCCGGTATATCCTTTAGCTTCCTTTTTAAAAGATATTATCAAAAGCTTTAAAAAAGGTTCCAGCTACATTAAAAACAGCTTGGAATTAGTTAATCAATTAAACGGTAAAGCACTACAGTCTAATTACAAATTGGTATCTTTCGATATCATATCAATATATACTAACATTCCAGAAGAATTAGTCATGAGAAGTATTAAGGGAAGATGGAGTTATATATCGAAACACATTAGCATGCTGATGAAAGAATTCTCAAACGCCATCTCTTTGGTTTTCAATTCTACTTATTTCAAATTTGACAATCGATACTTTAAACAGATTTTTGGTATGTCCATGGGATCTCCTTTGTCACCAATCTTAGCGGTTCTTATTATTCAAGATTTAGAAAATCACATTCTGTCGAACGTCAACATAGCTATTCCAATCTATTATTGGTATGTGGCTGACATTTTATTTGCTATTCCTAACAACCAGATCTATGCAATATTAGACAAGTTTAACTCGTATCATGACAAACTGAGATTTACAGTTGAGCATAATTGTGAAGGTACTGTTGATTTTCTTGATGTTAGTTTGAGGATTAAGAGTCTCATAAGATTTGATAATTATATGAAACTAACGAATTCGGGACGCTATTTAAATTACAAATCTAACCACCCAATAGAACACAAAAAAGGAGTGATAATCGGGCAGCTCGACAGAATCCTTTACCTTGCGCATCCGGATTATCATAAGAAAAATATTGAGTCTATGATCGATGTTCTGCTCTTTAATGGCTATCCTTTAAAGTTTATCTTTTCCACAATTAATAGCAGAATAAAAAAGCCTTGTCAAGGAAAAAAGACTTATATACTAATACAATCAAGAACTTCAATGATCCGAATAATAATAATCCAAAGAATTATTTTACGATACCTTACATGCACGAAATTTCAGAAAATTTTAAACCGGTGACCGAAAAGAATAATTTCAAAGTAGCTTATAAACCCATGAACACGTTAAAATCGGTCATTAGATTAGGTAAGGATAAGTTAGACATAATGGAACATTGTAATGTAGTATATAAAATAAGTTGCCTCGATTTTATATGTTGGTCAGATTAAAAAGAAAATTAAAACAAGGATAAAGGAGTATAAAGCGAATATTAAGAGATCCAAAAGTTCACGTACAGTAGTGTCGGAACATTAGTTGGAACATGGACATGAATTGGATTGGGAGAATATTTCATTGTTAGATTCAGAACCATGTTTTCAAAAAAGATTCATGTCTGAAATGATATTCATTAAAAAAACAAACCAAAGCTATTAACATACAAAATGATACAAAACGCCTATCCGAAGCATATTTTCCTTTGCTTAATATAGCTTTCCCCACTTAACTCCAGAGTTACTCTCTCCTTCGATTTTTCGACGAAAATTGTTTATAAATTGTACTGTCATGATCTGAGTTTAACATATAGTCTCTGATATTCTATTCGTTAACATAAGTTCACCACATCTGATACTCATAAAAATTATTGCACATAGATAAGATATTAATGTTAATTCTTAATTGTAACTCTGATTTATTAATTTTACTATATTCATTTTATTAGAATCTGGAAATTATATGTGAATAATCAAAGAGGATCCTAGCAATAGGACTAATTGACTGAATTTTAACAATAGACAGTTTAATAAGATTATATACGACATAATATTCGACTACCTTCTCTTTAAAGATTTAACTCAGCAAAGATGACTTGTTATGAACATTATCATTTGAAAAATTTTTCTTGCAATTTGTAACTCGGCATTTTAAACTCTTTATATTATTCCACGATATTGTATATCTGTTATTCAGAATTTGTAGTTTCGTAATACTGTAGATGACCTAATTTAAGATCGAAACGTTTATTTTTTCAATTGTTACATAATTAAAATATTAAAATTTTCGCTACGAATATCTTGCGTTGTGGTATATGCCGTTAAGAGATTTTCTCGTTTTGATATTTGACCACATATTGACTTTTATGTAATTAAAAAGAATTTTTAAGAATCATCTGCTAATCCTTGTCTGATTTTACATAAAAATGTCATTAGATCTTTTCTATTAATATGCCTTATGCTATGTTGTTCAGGAACTGGTTCACAAAATATTAAAGTACACAGTGCGACGAATATATTTCCGGACACGAACCACATCTCAGCAACCAGTGGCGGCATCTGTGCGTTCAAACATGCATTTTAAAGGTTGAACATTTTTTGCTATCATCTGTCAAAGTTTCATTCATTTTGATTAACATATAACGAAGATATGACAGTTCATGTTAAACAAGATTTTGGTCGAGGTAGAAATTTTAATATGGAACAAAGAGCAGTGATTAAATTTAACGCAAAACTTGGTAAAAGTGCATCAGAAACATTCCGATCGATGCAACAAGTTTACGGCAGTCAATGTCTAGGTCGTACAGCTGTTTTTGAGTGGCATAAGCGTTTTTTGGAAGGCAGAGAGACCCTTGAAGATGACAAAAAATCAGGACGGCCAATTTTGGTTCGAATACCCGAAATGATCAAAAAAGTACGTGATTTTGTTGCAAACGATCGCAATGCATCACTAAAAGTGATGGAGGAGGCTTTAAATATCAGTAGAGAAACGATTCGAACCATATTACATGATGAAGATTTGGGTAAAACGAAGGTTTGTGCGAAGTTTGTTCCACACACATTAAGAAGCGATCAAAAATCAGCGAGAATCAATTATTCCAGAGACATCGTTGCAGCCGCAGAAAATAATCCAAACTTCCTAAAATCAATTTACGGGTGATGAAACATGGTGCTTTCAATATGATCCAGAAACTAAGCGTCAAAGTGCGGAATGGAAATCAAAAAATTCACCACAAGCAAAAAAAGTACGAAAAATTCCATCAAAAATCAAGACAATGCTCATCACATTCTTTGATAGCAAGGTATTATCCACAAAGAGTTTGTTCCAACTGGCCAAACAATTACTGGTTATTACAATTATTATCTCGAAGTTTTAAAGCGATTGATGGGCAAAATTCATCGTATTCGCCCCGAATATCGTGATCCAGAAAATTGGTCTTTGTTGCATGATAATGCACCGAGTCACACTTCATTGATTGTCCGTTAATGTTTGGCTCGAAATCGTGTCTCTGTGTTAAACCATCCACCGTATTCACCTGATTTGGCCCCCTGCGACTTCTCATTATTCCCAAAATTGAAATTGAAATTGAAAGGATGTTTTTTTGATGACATTCCGACCATCCAATCAGCTTCTACACAGGCACTAGAGGCAATTCCGCAAACTCAGTTAGAACATGCATTTGAATCACTATTGAATCGCTGTAACAAGTGTATTGAAGTCAGAGGAGAATATTTTGAATAATAAAACCAAAAATATGCATATTGTTGTTTCAATTATGATTTTCAGGCCCTGTCCGGGAACATATTTGTCGCACTGTGTATCTTCGAATTGCTGTTTGCTTACTGAAAATAGACATTTAAGAAACAATTCGAATGATAATAAAGCACTTCGCACATGAAAGGTAAATGGACTCACGTATTTCAAACGATACACGTGAGAGAAATTGTGAAAATCTAGTAAAATCTAAATATATAATATAAATGCGCGCGCAGATGTATGTGTGTAGGAATAGGGGTGGGGGTGATGAATGGGAGTCGTGATGGGAGTGAGGGTGATGAGAGTGGTTAGCGTATTGTTATTTAAAATCTCTTGATTTATTACAGAAACTTGCTTTTGAGACATTAATAAAATAAAACTTTAAACGGCTATAATAAAAAACTAGTCATTTTCAAGCTTTGGACACTTTTGATCAGTAAGTCAAAAACTATAACATACAAAAATTTCAGCCAAACAAAAATTTTACCGAGAATCAAAATCCTATAATATTGTGTGGGGTCCTTTCTAAGTATATACCTCGATAAATTAGCGTCGTATCTTGATAAAGATAAATGAAAAATTATAATACGTTTCGAATTTTCAACTTTATCAAACGAAGAATTTGAATTATTAATTCATAAAGGTGTCTTTCCATATAAGTACGTTGACTGCGAAAAACGATTTCTTTATATAAAAACTTTATATAAATTAATGAACACGCGGTTCGATAAAACTATGGAAAACACACAGACATAAAATTGATAAGAAAATGGGATGAACGGCACGGAGGCAATGATCGCGAAACCGAATTTCCATAGCATCTTTGCGAAAAATTTGATCGCTGTCGAACTGCGCAAGTTCGAGATAAAGTTCAACAAGCCGATTTAAGAGGGGAAGTGTATATTCGACATATCGAAAGTCTGCTTGTATGAATTTCATCGTACATGTCACCGACGTATCGCAATAAATACAAAATTATGTACACCAACAGTGTCATTTATCACATAGAATGCGACAATGCTTACGAAACTCTGAAATGCGATATCGCTAAATTTAATCTAATAATTCGACACAAGCGATTATCCGGCGGACAACGCGTACAGTATGCCTCTTGCGAATAAGAAAGTACCTGGTCTGATGAAGGACGAGAACAACGATAATGACTGAATTAGTTGGATTCAGAGTAAAGAGGACGGCAAGAAGGACACTAAAAAGGTGAAAGGCATGAAGCGTAAGCACGAACGATAACGTTCGACGATTACACGCTTGATGAACGAGTTATTTGAACGAAGAGATTCAAATGATTCGTCATTAAGCGTGTATACGATCTAAACTGCACGAATACACAATATCCGAATCGGAAATCAGTCTGAATCCATACGACGACAAAGAATACCGACCTACTCGACGGAGACGTTACCGTGGGGCATTGGCGGATAACTTTGTAATATATGTATCATATGTTTTAGATGTAGTATATGTTGCTATTATGTATTACTATTATTGTAATTTACACTTCATGTATCATACTTTTTTTTACATTTACATACGTAATACTGTATTATGTATTACTATCATTATAATTTACACTTCATGTATGTTTTGTACATTTATATATTTACGTAACAATTTTTGTCAATCACTTGGTGATATTTTCGCGGGGATCTTGCGTCCTCTTGACTCGGAGGGCGAGCATGCAGGCGAGTGCTTAAGCGAGCGCGTAAGCGAGAGCGTGTGCGGGCGCGCATGCAAGCGTGCGCTAATTATTCGGTTGTTTGATTTCTCTCTGTTCCTTTTGTTGCGAATTTAATTTTTCTGTTAGTCATCTCGCATTTAGCTTTGTTGTCACCAACGGACCGTACTTGATTGCTAAAATATTAGTCTGTAAAATCTGTCGTCTCATCCATCAACGGACGAAGGAAGACCACTGAGAAGAGACGAACGAAAACACGGAAATTGCTGAGAGCCTCATCCGGGAACCCGGATCGGAATACGTATTGTATAATTCCATATATTTTCTATCACGCTGCCATTCAAAGCCTTGTTGTATCGCACCTCAATTACAGGAACAATGAGAGAAAGAGAGAGAGAGAGAGAAACAGATAGATAGACAGAGAGAGAAAGAGAGAACTCCACGTATGTTGGATAGCCGAAGATTCTGTTCATCGGAAGTAAAAGCACATTTGCGCAGAACTGGTGGCGGAGATGCACTGGATTTTCCCAGCTGGCCCGAGTAACAGGAGACCGCTGAAAACAAGGGCTTATTTTATGATATTTCGCGCAAGGAGTGCAAGGATTCGCGGCTCGTAAGGACTTGTGTAATTCGCGACGCCGCGTAATAAAGCCCCGATTAGAGGGGGAGCCGAACGGCCTGCGTAGATCCGCGGAAAAATCCCGGCTGGCACTCATACTGTGGCCAGGCCAGAGACTGTAAGAGGACGTACGATCCCCGGGATTTTAAGGCAAGAAAATATGGAGTTGATGAGAAGGCAAGAGCGAATATCGGAGGGTTTGAGAAGGAGTGTAGTCAGTGAGACGAACGTTACTCTGGTTCTAAAGCCGCCGATCGCGAGGTTCTGGATGCTGAATGGATCGCGCGTTAAGGCTCGCGATATTTCGGGAAGCCGATATCATGGCGGTGGCGTGAACTTAGCCACTTTATGAGCCACATATCACTCACTCGTGCGCCTTTTGGGATAGAGATAACGATTGCCGAGCGGAGCTCGTCTTTGCCACAGCTGAATTTTGTTGCGTAATTTCAAGTCAAAATGTTCGCCGATCGCGACGCTGAATAACGATAAAATCAATGCTTAGAGAGCTGTTGTATGTTGAGCCGGTGTGATCCATTTCGGTAACTTAAATGTTGTCAGGACATGAAATCGAAATATCCCGGCGGAAGGTAATAATCGTCGAGTACGTGGTTATTCTGGAATGTTCATCTTTCTCGCGTGATCTTCTTTCTTTGTGAACTCAGACCTTTATCCGATACGGCTGCCGGATCAGTCCGGATAAATTCGACTCTAATTTCGGTCGTCGCGGAGCCTGACAAACTATCCACGAGTTATTAAAACTACCAGTACGAATAAACATCTCGAAATACTTGTTAATCATTTTCTTGTTAAATTTTGTGTCATTATTGCAGTCTATCTCTCTCGTCCTCCGATATACATATTCTCCGCCAGTAGCGGAATACCCCTGTTGCCATCTGCCAAACTGCGCAATTGCGCGTGAGTCCGATAAAATAAGCGACATTTAATGAGAGGAACGCGCTCTCTCGCGTCTGGCATCCAACTTGAGCTTGTAAAAAATGCGAATATTTAGCGAAGTTTGCTTGATTATCGAGTCATTCAGTAAGGACACCAGTTTGCGAAAAGAAGAAAGAGAACACGAAGTTGTGGCGATGCTCACGAGCACGGTCACAATATATACGTATTACTATTATGTTTTATGTATTACTATCATTATAATTTACACTTTATGTATGTTTCTTTATATTTATGTGTGTGTTACTATTATGTGTTATGTATTATGTATTATTATATACAATATTACAATATATTATTATCTTAATTTATACTTCGTGTATGTTTTTACACTTTTTTATTTTCACGCAGTGTATAATATGTATTATATTTTTAATATTGTATCTTTGTACATTTTTGTGCGTGCGTGCGTGCGTGCGTGCGTGTGTGTAATAATACAAACTATAGAAATTAAAGCCTTAAACGGTCTAGCCGGATCTTAAATGCTTGTATGATTCTTGTGTGAATTTATATTCTACGTATGTAATTTTTAGGAACGCGGGCCGAAATGATTTTTCGGTCTTGAAACGCTAATTTCATTAAACTATCGCAGCAATATCACGAGTTAAATTGATTAGCAATTTAACAAATTTTTGATGCTTATTCGCATCTTCGAAAATGATCTTAATAATGTTGAATGACATATTAAAATCTGTAATTATATGATCTGTCCAATTCTATGGGCACTTTAGTGGATACGAGATTTTTCACGCGATGCGCCAAGTCTTGGAGTTACCGCGCGAACCACACAACGCAATCCTTATCACGACGGAACTGATACGATAATAACACATCATCGCACGAGCATCGCACATAGAATCCTGTACTACATACCGCGTCTTCTCTAATGAGTTCCATCTTCCGTAAAACGCACTCCAAGTCGGCGTAAAACGCACTCCAAGTCGGCGATGAACGATACTCGTTCCTTATTGCAGTAGTTCCCAAAATCGAGCCACTTGTCCTCGCTAGGCAATCGAATGGTGCAGTCGTTCATTTTCTCATAATCCACTGCGTGCGACTGCAATTTTTCTCTTGAGTTAAAGTAATGAAGGCACCTGTAAATAAAGAAATTATTTTTCATTATTTATTATTAATATTTTTTTTATCATTTTATTATACTTAATGATCGCAGAAATATATCTTGTTCTTGTTCTCAGTAATTCGCAATATGAAATGGGATAGATTCTGATCCACGCAAAGTGGTCGAAACTATTGCATAGATCTTGCACGTACAGCATGTTGACGTGCTTCTCCTTTTTATCGCCTGTGAGCCGTAAAGGAAGAATCTGTCCATTTTTGAAGCTACGTCGACACAGCATTCAAACGTTCAAATTTCAGAATGTCTTTTATTGTCATCGGAAACTCGGTGCCTGCGAGATTCAACACTGTCACGTAATGCAGATATGATGATCTCGCTCCGTATATTTTTTAGCTGGATGTAGAACGGCGACTACCGACCACGCGAAGTACGCATTGTATGCACACTGATCACCGCCTTCTTCAGCATAATTTCTCGCGGCATTTCGATGTAGCATACCGCGTGCATGGAATTTAATTTATTCACGTTGACAGTCAAGGTGAATTTGCGATAATGCTCACCGCTATCGCATTCCTGGAATTCTTCCAGCGATACTAACATGGATTTGATGACGTGCCGCTCGTACCATTCGTGCAAAGCGATGCATCGATATGTCTCACTGTTTTTTGTATTTATGCTTTTAACGACACGTTGTCGTTCGTCACAAATTCACCGTTGAACGCGATGTTCACTTTCACATATACCGTGTCTTTCTGCGTCTCGCACTAGATCGAGCACTACATTGCCATCGTCTTCCAAAAACGGCCGTGGCTCGATGTAGTTCGCATTAATCATCGATCAGAACATGATTCCCGAACGCGATGTCGATCTCTCGCCAGAGAGATCTTTCGTCGCCACTCGCGTACTCGCCACCAACATGTACGAAACGTCGCCTCTATTGCGACTTTGCACTCGCGAGTCGCGCGATTCTCGCCATGGATTGCCTGTGTCCAACGGCGAGGCGCGGACACGACAGAATTCTTCGAGCTGCTCGTCGCATGGTTGCAGCCACGTGAAACACTCAACTAGAATAGCGACCTGGACGCACTGCTCCAACAGTTCGCGTTCCACCCGCATATGGTTTTCCATGTCTTTTTTTTCAGATCACGTCGCATTCTTACACGGAGTATTTGCACGTGATTCATTCACACATGTTGCAGCAGAATATCTAGAATGTTATAGTATTTTAACAGCTTGATATGTTCGTTTACTAAAATACATTCTTCACAATGACGGCATACTTGATTGCGCATATATAACGGAATAGTTTTTTAACAGGATTAGCTCCTCGCGGTTTTAATGTGGCATCACTAAATTGTCAGTTATCATCAATTCGACACACTTCTCAGTATCCGCGGGAATCTTAATGCGCCTATAGCTACAGATATCTTATTCTCGCTTTTCATCGACCAGTAACACTTTCCCTTTATTAAACCGCAAGTTTTGTACCAAAATCTCTCTTTGAAGTCAACTTCTATCATTTCTTTTCCTAATCACCTGAACTATTGGGAGTACAAATAAGTTTCCGCCGTTTGATAAAAGACGACGCCATTAGCAAACTATGGTTAAAATTGTCTGATGTAACGTTATATCATAAGGTTGGACATCTGTCAACAACATAACCTTGAAATACTAGCGATTTTGCATCATATATTTTTTTTGTGCAAAAATGCCGAGTTTTGAGCCGAATAAGCGTCATTTGCGGGAACTTTTTATTTACTTCTTTAATTTGAAGAAACCTGCAGCTGAGGCTCATCGATTGCTTGTAAAAGCATATGGTGAGGCTGCTTTAAGTGAGAGAAGTTGTCGTGAGTGGTTTCAAAAGTTTAAGAACGGTGAATTTGACGTCGAAGACAAAGAACGTAGCGGAAGGCCGAAAGTGTACGAAGACGCGGAATTGGAAGCATTATTGGATGAAGATTCGTGCCAAACGCAAAAAGAACTTGCACTTACATTAGGAGCGACTCAACAAGCAATTTCACATCGTTTGAAATCATTGGGAATGATTCAAAAGCAAGGGAATTGGGTTCCATATGAATTGAAGCCGAGAAACGTTGAACGCCGATTTTCCATATGTGAAATGCTGCTTGTCAGGCATAAACGAAAGGGTTTTTTGCATCGTATAGTCACTGGTGATGAAAAATGGATCCACTACGATAATCCAAAGAAGAGGAAATCATGGGGATCACCTGGCCATGCTTCAACATCGACAGCCAAGCCGAATATTCATGAAAAAAAACTCATGTTGTGTATTTGGTGGGATCAGCTTGGTGTCGTGTATTATGAGTTGCTCAAACCGAACGAAACCGTTACTGGGGCTCTCTACCGAACACAAGGTGGTGGTAGAGGTCAATCAATTGATAAAATTGAGCCGAGCACTCAAGGAAAAACGCACCCACTACTACTCTAGGCATGACAAAATTATTCTCCTGCATGATAATGCTCGACCACATGTTGCGGCGCCGGTCAAAACTTACATGGAAACACTCAATTGGGAAGTTCTACCCCACCCGCCGTATTCACCAGACATTGCCCCTTCTGATTACCATCTATGTCGATCGATGGCGCATGGCCTGTTTGAGCAGCACTTCACATCATATGAAGATATCAAAAATTGGATCTATAATTGGATAGCCTCAAAAGATGAAGCGTTCTTCCAACGCGGTATCCGTATGCTACCAGAAAGATGGGAAAAAGTAGTGGCTAGCGATGGACAATACTTTCAATAAAACATTATGTACCGTTATTTCACAATAAATGCTTAATTTTTTGATTTAAAATGTTCTCAACGTTCGCACGATGGTCAATTATATTTTTCCCATTGCTCTTATTGCGACCGATTCGGTAGTTTTCCAACGCACCCACTATGGTGCCGTGTTTATAATACATTATATATATATATTTCATTTGTGACTTCTTTGTCCCTTTGTTTACCCCCCCCCCATCCCCCCATTAGATCATACTTTATAGCCGCAATATCGACGACGTGTCACCGATCTTTTCCTAGAAAATACCTTTATCGCTACTCTTAAACGCATCGCGACATCTCGCGGTTCTTTCTAGAACCAAATCTCGAGCAGTTCCGTTTCATACTTCTACTTCTCATTGATAGCATTTTGTTTAGCAACCATAACATCGATAATCGTGTTTTCGATCTCCTCCTAGAAAAAAACATCGTTATCGACGCTTGACTTAACGCGTCGCGGCGTGTCATGTATTTCCTAGACAAAATATCTTGATCTTCTTTATCCGCGTCTAAGTAATACCGCGACGCATTTTGGGGTAGACATGTCAGAATCGGGCAAAAATATCGACTATGAATATATTCAGATATTTTAAAATTATCTATATTCATTCTGAATGAATAGACATTATATTGAATATACTGCACAACAAAAAAAAAGTCTCAATTTTTTTAAAACTTACGAACAAAGATCTGTGATATTTGATCATTTGATGTAGAAAAGGGGCTCCGTTTATTTATAGTCCCAATCAATATTATAAACAGTAAATGGAACTCCTTCTTTTATGTCTCAATAATTAATCATTAGCTCTTAAATATTAACTCAAAAATAAAATCAAAAGTTAAGAAATATAATTGGTGAAAAATGTATTTAATGATCATTTTTTTATAAACTCGACACCACTTATACTGAGCGCTCCTGCATCTAATTGGCATATTTTGTTGGATCTAAAAGTATAAACAAATATAAGAACTCAATGAACGCTCAGTCAGGTTCAGTAGTACCGACCTACCGACTACCGAATGCACTCAAAACTCCCTAAGAAAATCATAGTCGGTTATCTCAAATGTCTTAAGATGCTAATATGGTTCTCTAATTGATTCATGCACTAACTTAAGACTATCTTGAATCTTGAGTAACATCTATGGATTCCGCTCTATAAGTATTCATAAAAATGAAAAGTGAATAATAAAAAAATATCTAATAAATATTTTATTCATAATTTTTTATCCTAATATTTTTATATTGAGCAGCAAAAAATATCGAATACTCGATATTATTGAATAATGGTAAACATCCCTATTTCGAGGGAGGAGCGGTGGCCTAATATAGACCATTCGAACTTTTGTTACCGCTATACATTTTGAGGCGGCGGCGGGACAGCGTGTCCACGACGCATTTTTGGGAAGAGGCGCAGTACCTGCAAGACCCAGAACCCCAATGATACGTGATGTCGCAACATAATGTCATGTATCATTGATTGAACAGCAATTCAAATGAGTTGCACAGGTAATTGTTTTAAATAAAAAGTAAAAACTGTAAACAGTAGATAATTTAATTTTTGTAGAGCACTCATTTAGGAATATGTGAGATAACGTATAATTAACTTAGCAGACAGTCGCTAATTATTACTTGTTTCGTTTGACAAAAAAAAAATATTTGAAAGCTTTGTTATCTTATCCCTACTCCTGAAATCGAACATAGATGACGTAATTCGTATGATCAGTCAAATAGTTTTACATTTTAAGGAATGGATCCGGAAAGAATTAATAGCTAAACATGAGTCTATTATCGGTAAGTTATATGTCTTTGAATGAATTGTGATATAATAATTTCATTTAAGAGGAATTTAAACCATTTTAAACCAATTGGATTAGAATAGGAAGATCATCCAATAAGGTATACTTAGGTTTTCATTTCATAAAAATTAAAGGTAGTACGATTTGAAATAAGTAAATAATAAATTCCATTATAATATACTTAGTAAGACAGGTTGCCTATCTGCTTATGGGCAGGAGCATGCATTACTGATAATGAAGAATATGATATCGCAAGTCCAGCGGGAAATGAGACAAGAGAAATTAAATTTTATTCTGATGTAGTATAAAATTTAAAAAAGACAAATGGTACTATTTCTTATTATTTATACAAATCCTTTTTAAAAAAAGATAAAAAAAGCGCTAAGCGTGCTTTTCGAAAAATCATTTGGGCCGGTTTCACCAACGTCAATTACTTAATTGGCCGTAGAATTGACTAATTGTGCTTGTGTTTGCTGTTTAGTAGAATTGACCACTTATGGACAGTTAATCACTGATTCGGCTTAATTGATGAAACCGGCTCTTTGTATATAATACTAAGTATCCAACCCAATTAATAATAGTTTTAATTTTTCTTCAAAGATATTCTTATTGAAGGTCTTTTTAATCCAACCTTTCTAAGTAATGGCAACTTTAATTCTCTGTCAACAATTATTACTCTTCGAAAAAAATGAATGTATCTAAATAAAATTAAAACCCAGATGCAATCTTAACTAATCAAGTTGAGTTCTATCAAATTAAAAAGTAAAACACAAATTGTATTGTCTCTTGTTATTTACTTAACTCGAATGATATATATCATTCATATAAAAGATTTGATATCAATAAAATTGGCGCCAAGTTCCATATATTATAATTCGGATATCAAATTGTATAAACAATATTAACTTTAATGATATGTACCATTCCTTTAAAAGATTTGATATCAAGAACTAGTGCAAAATTAAATCCCATTTCTTTATTACCAAATTAAATAAATAATGAATATAAATCTAATGATATAATATCATCTATGATATCATTTGTATAAAAGAATCGATACCAACAACTGTGACTCCAAGTTAAATTCTACTATCAAAATCAAAAGTAAAACCCAAGTGATACTATTTTTATTATTTACTTAATCCAAATCGTACTATCTTTAATTTTTATGAAATGAAATCTAAGTATACGTATATCTTATTGAAGGAGCTTTCTTCCAAATCCAAATGGTTTAAATTCCTCTTAAATGAAATTATTATATCACAATTCATTCAAAGACATATAACTTACCGATAATAAACTCATGTTTAGCTATCAATTCTTTCCGGATCCATTCCTTAAAACGTAAAACCATTTGACTGATCATACGAATTACGATGTCATCTATGCTCGGTTTCAAGAGTAGGCTTAGTAAGATCGTAACAAAGTTTTCAAATATTTTTTCTCTGTCAAACGAAACAAGTAATAATTAGCAACTGTCTACTAAGTTAAATATATGTTATCTCACATTTCCTAAATGAGTGCTCTATAAAAATTAAATTATCTACTGTTTACAATTTTTATTTTTTACTTAAAACAACACTTGTGCAACTCATTGAAATTACTGTTCAACATAATGTTACCAATAATTAAATACAAATGCGATTGCAATTCTTTCTTAGGCAAACGAGAAGATGCTTCAATAATCAATCTTAAAATATGATTCAAATTAATACAGTTCCTATACCAAACTAGTCCAGCTAACAAAAATAAAGTTTTTAGTAGTTTAGTTAATTGAGGTAAAGTCGACGAGTCACCAATTTTCAATAATACTTGAAAATGAAAAAAATTTTGTAAAAAAGGTCTCATACATAATAATAATTAGATAATAATATTACTTGTGTTTATTACAAAATAATAATTTGCCATTTAAATACTTCAGAATGGATATGCAATAGCTCCTGACAGACTTGGGAAATTATTCGCTGCAGTTAAACAGAGACATAAACTATATGTGAATTTGACAGTCCCAAATTTTGTTCCAATCCTTCCGTAAATTCCATTTGAGAAAAATCTTTTTGATGTTTTCTGGATTCATTAATAAGAAGTTTTACTTTATCATAAGAAAACCTCGATAGAAAATTTTTCATATATGCATCATAAAACGTATCTTTAAACCAACGCTTCATACGTTTGATGCTATAATCATCCTGATCCAAATGTATCAATGTATTCCACAATCGATTGCATAATTACAATTTGCAAAATTGTAACTTCTGTGTAACTCTCAACTTTCTCATCTGAACATACTTTGAGTCAAATATCAGACATTAGTGGCATCAATAAATTTACATATTTTACAAATTCTTCTATAAGTAAAGTTTCTTTCTCGATTATCTATAATCATATCTTCGTCAAGATTAATTTCACAAAATTGAATCGCACTATCGCTATAAACTGGAATATATTTTTTCGTTTTCACAAACGGAGGCATAATCGATGGTATACCTATACAAAGTTTCCTGTAGTTAACAAATTTACATTAGTACTTTTGGAATGTAACGTTGTCATTAATTGTGCCACAGGGCTACCTTCATTATGTAACCTGCATATCATACCCAAAAAATTAGGTAATATTTTATGACTATCTTTCGCCAATGCACTATTACAATTTTGTACAAGCACATCTAAGAAAAGTAGAGAATCTTCTTTCACATGTGGATCAGTATGTGTCATTGCACAGCTCAGATACGATATTATATAATTTCATGCAAAGATATCAACTGTTCATTTGAGATAAGGCCAAGAATAAAATTAAGTACATGAAATGAATTTGTGCGTATTTCTTTCTGTTTATCAAGAGAAGCTGCAATACCATGTAACAGAGAATTCAATTGTGAATGTAAAGATTTTAGAGGATTTTGTAACAAGATGTCTTTTAATTGTTTCAAAGCATCTTGTCTCACAGTTGAATTGTGATGCCGAAAACGTGGTAATAAATCCTGAAAATACATTACAAGTTACAATAACAAGGTTAGGTTTATACAAGACAATTCAGTAATTGTTGAATTTAGTCTCCTTACCTCCTCGAGGTTGATAAAATTAGACTCATTCGATGAATTTTTGCATTACATGAACAAATGACAAAAAAATGTGTCACTCTGCCTCGCAAACCGAGTTATTAATTGTTAAAGTTGACAGATTAGGATCTGTTGCATCGATGACGTAGAGTGTTAAACAAATTTTCTGCTTTACAAACAAATATTTAACTAAGACAAATACTCTGCTGTAAAAATAAAAATTATATAGAAAATAATTTGTATTCTTAAAGCAAAGAATGTGTTCTTAAAGCAGAGAATTTGTGTAATTGAAGCAGAAAATACTTATTCTAGCTTCAATATACATTTGTATTCTTACAAATTGTATTCTTACATGTCCTTCTATGCCATCGATGTGACAGATTTTCTAACTTGAATATCATCAATTTTAACGATTAATATCTGGGTCCACGGAGTAAAACGGAGTAAAGCGTACTTTTTTTTTGCCAGATTCGTTTATTTCAAAAACGTGTCGAGTACGTCTAATTTGTGTAATTGCAGAAGCAGAAAATCACTTACGTGTTCCTCTATGCCATTGATGTGACGAATTTCCTAATCTAAACTATCTCACTTTAATTCAAAAAGTGTACACTATTTTATCATTAGCCACAGAAAACAGACATGTGTGATGTATGTGACTATATATTGCCAGCGCTACATTTGCCTCTTGCGCCAAAAATTCCAAAAGGACAAATCTCCCACTCCATATCCAGTGGGATGTTTCTTAATCTTACCAGGTGTATAAGTATGAAGTGCGGATTTGAGACAACAGATGGTGTACCAATGCAGTGTGTAGTATAAAGATTTGACGTATATGCCATTTTGTTGTGCCATCAACAAGTGTCAAACGCGCATAAGTGATAAATTGAAAAAGTGTTTGCAAAGTATTGTTTTGCTGTGTTCAATATGTCGAAATTTGTGCCAAATAAAGAGCATTCGCGGACAGCATTAATTTTTTGTTTTCATTTGAAGAAAACTGCTGCTGAATCATACCAATTACTTCGAGAAACTTATGGTGAACATGCTCCATCGCAAGATACGTGTGAACGATAGTTTCGGCGTTTCAAAAGTGGTGATTTCGATGTTGCAGACAAGGAACACGGAAAACCGTCAAAAAGGTACGAAGATGTAGAATTGCAAGCATTGTTGGACGAAGACGATTCACAACACACAAAAACAACTCGCAGAGCAATTAAGCGTTAGTCAATAAGCTGTTTCCAATCGCCTACGAGAGATGGGCAACACAAGATCATTTTTCTCCATGACAATGCTCCATCACATATGGCAAAATCGGTTCGCGACACGTTGGAAGCACTCAGCTGGGAAGTGCTAGCCCATGCGGCTTACTCACCAGACTTGGCTCCTTCCGATTACCACTTGTTTGCATCGATGGCACGCACATGCTGAGCAGCGCTTTGGTTCGTAAGAAGATGTGAAAAAATGGCTCGATGAATGGTTCGCGGCAAAAGGGGAAGATTTTTACTGGCGTGGTATCCACAAATTATCCAAAAGATGGGAAAAATGTGCTAACTAGCAATGGAGCATACTTTGAATAAATCATTTTTTATCATTCTTCCAAATTTAACGTGTTTTTTTTTGGAAAAAAAATCCGCATTTCATATTTGTATACCTGATAATATAGAAGTTTTAGATTCGATTTTGCATCGCAATATCTCGACTCATAGGGTACATAGAGAAAAAATAAAAATACTTTCATTATATATTTAGGACCAGATACAATCGATTAAGCACACTTAGAACCTGATCAGTTCAGCCCTTATTGAGGTCCAATAATCTAAATCCCTGGCAACTCGCCGGCTCGCGTAAAGTAGCCATGGCAGTGTCGCTGCGCATTGCTTAGCGCCGAGACACTCCAGATATCGATGTTTACATAAACACCGATTCCGCCGACCCTGGGACCTTCGCCGAGCCTTCCCTCTCTCCCTCCCGTGCTTACAAATCCTCTGCGCCTCGTTCGCCCCTCTATTCCCATGGGTTAGAATCCCCATATTTATATTATAACTCATCGCCGATATTTGAATGAAAACTGACATGAGTGTTCGACATCGTAGGTCGTAAAGTGTTGTTTATAAACACTGTACGCGTTATATGTCGAACCATAGCTTAGCCATAACACATACGTACGCAGCAGATTTTCAAACTCGATTTTCTTGAAAACTAATTATATAATCGAAAGTTTTATTCTATATATTTTTTTACATTTGTTAAATGTTTACCTTTACACAGTCCGTTCCAAATGACTTTTCACCAATCTCGATGTTGATCTTGACCTTCAAGGAGGTCATTGATTTTTTCCATCGCTCATCATTCATTAAAAAGTTATAAACAGGACAATTTTTATCATTTTAGGTGAAAGTTGTGCGCCCTCAAATAGGGGGAGAGGTGGGGTGAGAATCGCTTCGCGTGGAAAGTGGTGCACTCCTTGGAGGCGCGCGACTTTCACTTAAAGTGATCCCCAGCCC